>JAOWLH010000002.1:5685000-5925000 GCA_027405865.1 Salix purpurea | reverse complement strand
CATAATTATTGTTGGAGAAAAAAATCCATAATTTTTTTTTACTTTCATATTATTATATTATAAGTATTTCAGAACAATGATATTAATTATTTTAAAATAAACAAATATCAAAATATATAATTATTATTATTTTGAATATTTTATCTGTAATAATTAGAAAATTCAATACCTAACAATATTAATAAAAAATAAATATTATTATATTTACGGAAATTACTTAACTTGAAGAATAAAAAAAAGAGAGAAATAATAACAAACATTATTTCGTTAAAATTTGAACATTAAATAGAAAAACTTAATAACATTGGAAATAAAGAAAAATTAAAAAGAAAAACTAGGAGCATAAACATATAAACATGGACAGAATAGAAACTATGTAAGAAATATGTATAAAAAAATAAAAAAAACTAAAATAAAATCCAAGATTAAAAGTATAAGGGATAAAATAAAATAAAAACATATGCAATAAATTTAATTTAAAGGACAAAATTGAAATAAATCCAAACATTAAAATTAAATAATTTAAAACAAAACCAGAAATCAAATAAATTTGGACCGAAATGAAACTGAAATCCATAATTAATTTGCATAGAAGGATAAAATTGAAAGAAATCAAACTTTGATGCCGAAAATATTAAGGATTTATAATAAATTTGCATGGAAGGATAAAATTGAAATAAATGAAAACTTTGATACCAAAAATATTAAGGATTCCAAACCAATCTGAAAATTAAAAGAATGAGGACCTAATTGAAATGACAATATATGATCAATATAAATTGAAGGATGAAATTGAAACAAATCAAAACCTATATAATAGCAATAAAGGCCAGAAAAACAAATTCGAATGTTCAGGGACTGAAATGAAATTTGACAAAAAACAGTTGTGCTGACGTCAACTTGAGCAAGCAGGAGAGAGAAATGGAGGGGGGAAATTCAAACGACTATTGACACGTCTCCGGACACCACATAATCACATGCACCACACCAGGTGGAAGAGAACATGCCTGAAAATCATTCTAGAGGCCGGTTGGTCAGTTTTGGACACCGGAGTAAACCGCATATGCCGTACGAAACACGCGTGAGCACAAAAACAGACGGCGAGTTCGGCGACGCGTCAATAGTAAACCAGCGAGAAAAAAATAAAAAATTGATTAATTACCGGATCGCCCCTCTCTCCCAGGCATGATTTTTGTCTTTTTTGAGGGACAAAACAATTATTGCACTGTTCAATGAAATATTAAAAAATAAATAAACCGTCAAGACGAACCAGATCGGACTGAAAATGTGCAATTACCGTGGAACCTATCAACCTAGGTGCCGTTTTATTTCTTTTTTCAGGGACAAATTCGCTAATCCACTGTGCATAAAGGAAAAAAAAATCGAGCTCATGTAGGTGCGAAGCAGCAGAGCAAATGTCCACTCCACAGTAACTGACCAATCTACTTTAGGTCTTTTTAATAAGAAAGACCTGTTATATCATCCCTGGAACTATCTTCTGTGGAAGAATACGAATGCCTTCGAATTCTTGACGAATCCCCAGCAAGCAACATGAATCATTAACACAAAAATAAATAAATAAATAAATAAAATCTTAAAGAAAGTAACTGTCACAAGCAACAATAACACACAAGTACCAGGATCTTTTTTATTCATACTGCAAGCCAAGCATTTCATTAAACACCAAGCAAAGATTTTGGAGTAAAAGTACAAAGAGCGACAGTCAGAAGGATAGCGTCCAGCCTAAAAACAGTGCAAATCTAGCGAACACACTAAGCCAGGCATGCTAGTTGAACTAAGTGAAATAGAGGCTTATCCTTCATTATTTACTATAGCTATAAGTAGACATCCATGGAGACCAACCATGAAACATCAACCATTATATATCTGCTCCTTAACTCTACAAACACAATCAACCTTACTCAACCAAGAGACACCAGGGCCCTTATTCAGTGTAGTGACATTTTAATTCTAAGCCTGCGAAGCAAACATAAAGAGGTGTGATCAGTTACTTCACCACAACTGCCGTGAATTATTTTTAAAAAATGATCAAGAATCATAAGCATATCAGGATGGGTTTGATTCTTCACCATAAATTTGTTCTTGTAAGTTTCAATCATCTCTTTTGGGTCAGTTTTTGTCTGCTTGTAAGCCTCAATCTTGTTCACCTCCTGCATTTGGATTTATAAAAGGACAAGTTACCATCCAAAACCAAAATCTCATGCCCAAGAAGAAGCTGCCTCTTTTTAATAGTGGTTCAAGATAAGGAGCACTAGAAAATTCAGCTCAAATGTTCAGTGGCATAACAGCAAATGATTGCTCATCGTAATCTTAATAATTAGACACTAGAGAAGAGGCCAACACAATGACCAGACATGATCCAAGTCATGCAAGATGGAAAATCCAGCAAACTACTATAAGCAGAGGGTAGCTTTAAACGAAACAATGAAAAAAAATAAGGGTACAGAACCAGGGAAATCTGGGAGGAACGAAGTGAAAGAGCATGAAACATGGGAATCAAATTAAAGAAAAAAAATAAAGCGCAAAAAGTTGAAGCAAAAGATTCCTGGAGTTGAGTTAAGCATATAGTATCAAATGGATAGATTAAATAAACTAACAAGAGAAAGTATAACTAAATCAATAATTGGAAGACCTAGGGGCATATGAAGAAAAAATGGATTCCAAATTACCTCAATCCAAGCTGTTAGTTTTGGTCTGCCAGCAGTAATATCATACTTGAACACTTCTGACAGGAAGATGTAGAATCTTTCAACGAATGTGATATAGGCTATGTCCACCTGAGAACAAATGGTTTTTAAACATGCATATAAAAGATACACACACAAATAATGTGCAAATGCAATAATTCACCTTACATATTTCTTAAAACATGTATACTCGGTGAAAAATTCGACAAACAGAATAGGCTAAGGTGCTTGTGGTATTAACTGATAACATACCAAACTGAATTCTTGACCAAGGAAGAATGGCCCATCATCAAATTTATGCAGAGCATTTTCTAGATGATCAAAAGCAGGACCTGATGCAAGTTACGAATTATAGTTGGTCCAGTTTATATATGAAAGAAAGATAGGAAAATCTGAAGTTACCAGCTTCCTTTGCGATGTCTCCCTTGAATGCAGTAAACACTGTACGGTTGAATGTATCAGAGTAGGAGAGCAACTCTCCAGTGAACTCTTTCTTAGCAGGATCCTACAATAACTTACTTTGTTAATTTTGTCAATTTGATAGGGAAATTACATCAAAAGTGCAAGAGAATTATATGCATCTTACCTCATGGAGAAGGGAAGGTCCTTGAAAGTTGCTTTCTAGATATTTAATCAAGTCAAGACTCTCCCCGGTGATTTTGCCCTTGTGTTCCAGTGATGGAACCTATGAACAAAAATAGTTTTGTAATCAACCAAGAAATGATAAACAATTCATAGGTTAAACAACAACCGTACGCAATTGACACAGCTAGCTATCAAATTAGAGCTCACTCCAAGAATCAGACCTCTACTCCAGGAAATTTCAGTGGAAAATAGATGCAACGGCCAATAATTCAGTAAGCACCAGGCTAAATTCAATAATTCATCAGCTTTATGACCACACTATTTTACTAGAGCCATAATAAACAACTTCAAGAGATCCATATGAGAATAAAGCATAATCGACAGTGCCTCAAAAACAATACTATTTCAGCTCATACTACCCCAACTACAAACCCTACTTTTGTGGGTTTTTAACAGGAAACTTGTAAAACTGATGCATAGCAGTTTTTTTTTTCTTTTTTCTTTGAGACCTACTGCAATATTGTCTACAAAAATAGAAAGAAAAATTAAAGAAATGTGTAAGAGTGACAGATGATAATAAAAAGAAGCATTAATGAATATTAAATAAAAAATAAATAAAGTATTAACCTTGTTTGGAGGGTAAACTTTCTCTGAATACCAGGCAGGCCTGTTTTGAAGGATCAGAGGGACTAGCTTAATCTCATCCTGCAATCCCTGCGCCCATCAAAAAGAAAAATAAAGAATAAATAAAAAGGAAAGTGACAGTAAATAATAGAATATAATAGAGCGGATAAATAAGAGACCTTGAAATTCCTGGCGATCCAAACTCGCTGGGCAAATGGACACGTGTAGCATGTATACAGCCTTAGACGCAACAAAAACATCAGCTAATTTAGAGACAAAATTCTTACTACTGTCAGCCACAACAACAGCAACAGCAACAACAAAAGAAAAAACAAACTTGGTAATTCCATCAAAGAGTGGGGGTTGCTCTGCAGTCGCATCCAATGATGGGGGCAATATCTCCGGTACGCTCTTATCCAAACTTCCGGTGCCGAAAACAAAACAAAAGGCAGAGAGAAATAAATCAAACAGCAAAACACAAGTTGAAGAATTGAGAGAAAGCAAGCGACGGATTCTTACGCAGGAGAAGCCATGACAGTTACAGTGGAATGGTTTGTTTGGTTGTTGAGGACGTATGATCTGGAGAGGTGCGTCCGTGCGTGTGAGTGGCCTGTTTTTTATAGGTGCAAAAGAGCGGTGATCTGGGACAGAATCGTATCCAAATACTAAGGGAGTTTTAGGGATAAGTTTTTTTTTTAAAAAATGATAATTTTTTATTTTTATTTTTTATTTTAAATTAAAAAAATTCTATATAACAATATTAAAAATAATTTTCAAAAAATAAAAAATAATATATTTTTGAAAAAAAAAATATTTTAAAAAACAACATCAACTATTTTTCAAAAATAACATCAACCAATTTCGATAATATGACGTTGGTAATTCTGTACGTTTCCAAAATATTTTTAAGAAAAATAAAAAAATATATTTTATTTTAAATTAAATAGTTTTAGATAATTTTTTATATTACATGATAATATCAAAAAATAGTTTTTTAAAAATAAATATATATAATTTTAAATAAAAAAACCATTTAAAAAAAAATCACTTAAACAGTCGGTGAATGTATATCAGATGAGGCTCATCTATCCATGATCTGAACTGGTCCAATGACATCATCATTTTACAGCCTCCAAGGAGGACGAAGAGGAGGTAGGTGGAGAAGAAAAAAAATGTTCCACATTGGCACGACACCCACTCATGTACTGTTAATTGCATATTTCGTATTTCTACTTTTGACTATTGTGGTTAACATTGAAAAAAAAAAAGTTTCATGAAAAATGTTTTTAGCTATAGTTTAAAATTAAAATTGAAGTATTTGATTAAAATTATTATTGAGTTTGAGGTTTACTGAAAAACAATTTCGTGTGTTTGGTTATCATATTTTTCATATTGTTATTAATTTTTGAAATTACTTTAAAGAGCACACACACACACACATATATATATATATAGTTTTTTTTAAATATTTTAGATTAAAAATCATAAAAATAAAATATAATTAATAATTTAAGTAAATCAGACACTTGTTTTTATTCTTCCATCAAACTACTTGCAATTTCATCACGAACTAAATTCATACATGAACACATCTGTGATTCCTGACTATGTGATCGATGAACAACATTTGGTAAAATATCTTCATTTTATATATCATTTTAAATATAGTACAATTATTTTATGTATAATTTAATTATGCAATTAATTATACAATTAATAGGAATAAGTTATATAATTAAATAATTGCTTTTAAGAAACCCACCAACAATATAATTATTAATTTTGTATATAATTTTTTACTTGTTGAGGTATTTTTTAATAAAAATAAAAACAAATATTTTTGATATAGTTATATCATTTTCAACTATATATATATTCGTTCCCACCCCCACCCCACCCACACACCGCACATACCCAGCCCCCCTCCCCGAAAACTGGAATGAGTGTTGAGTGTGTCAAAGCCAAGTCAATGTTGCAAAAACAAGTGATGGTTGCTGATGCTATGGATTCCCAATGGGATTTCAGTTGGTATTTTTTTTATCTTTCTCTTCCATAACCAAATACGTTTTGTGTTCCCCTGTATTTTCGTTCTGTGTCTAAGTTTTTTTGGGTCAACTTTTTTGAATTTCTTTTACAAAGTCTTAGTGATTTATGCCAGTTTTTATGTCTTGATTATGAAAAGGTATGAAATGTTGGGTGAGTTATTTTCTGCAAAACCATCGTTTTCGTCTTCTTCACGTGGTGGTTTTGTGTGTTACATATGTTATGTTACCTTAGGAGAGTGTGGTTCCGTGAGGGACAGATGGAGGTGAGGGAGAAGGTAGTGTGATTTTTGTATCTGTGTGTTTGTATGTTTGAGGTAGAGGTAGAGGTAGAGGTAGAGTGTGTCGCAGATGCAAAAGCATCTTTCAGTTGCTTTTGCAACTGCGACTGAAATTCTAATTTACTGGTGGGACCCGCAGTATAATTTTGCCTTCCTGTTTGGTAAAATATGTGTTTGGCTCTGCGGTGAGCCTCAACCGCAGGCCGCACCGCAGAGCCAAACACCCACTTGATTTGGTTTCTTAACTTGAGAAATTTTCATAACATAATCTTTCCATTATAATTTCTCTTAAGTTTTTCTTTAAAAATACATAGTGTAGTGGCGGGGTTTAAGGGAAATTAAATGTAAAATAAGTTGATATTTATAGTTTCTCGCAGGTAATAAAAAATATATTTAATTTGATTCTAATATCTCCGGGTAAGAGAACAATTATATATTGCTAGCAAATTTACAAAGAATATTATACCATGTGGTTTATTATTAGCAAGATACATTAGCGCATCAATTGCACTAAAATACAGTACTTCAGGACTAAGTAATTTTTTGTTATCGTAATGAGGTCTAAAATGATCTTTTTTCACATCAAGTGATCAAATAATCATTGGGGTACTCAATGAATGTGTTCTATCCATATAAAAATTTTAAGCACCTTCTCTAAGTAATTTGACTGATGAATAAAAATTTCATCTACTAAATGTTTGATTTAAAGGACGAGATAAAACCTTGTTTTTCACAACTCTTTTATCTCAAACTCTTTCTTTAAATAATATAATGTCTTTGGTATCTCTATATGAGTCTCAATAATATTTAAATCATGAACATACACAACAATAGCAAAATCAAATTCTGACTTCTTGTATGGTCATTATTACAACCTTCTTTCAATAAATACTAATCAAGGTGATTATACCACATGCATTTCGATTGTTTTAACTCATATATGGATCTTTGTAACTTGATTGAGTAAACCTCACAGGGATTTGAATTATATGTTTCAAGCATTTTAAACCTTTTAGAGATTTTCATATAAATATCATTATTAATTGATTCATATAAATAGACTGTAACAACATCTATTAGACAAATATCTAGTTTTCCACAAGTAATCAGGTAAGAAGATAATGAAATGAAATGAAATGAAATGTAATTGTATGTGTTTCATCGAAATCAATGCAATGTTTTTGTGTGAAAACCCTTGTGTATTAATCAAGCCTTAAATCTTAAGATTTCATCCTTTTCATTTTGTTTTCGTACAAATACTCATTTGTATCCAACTGGTTTTACATCTTGAGGTGTCTGGACTATAGATAAAAAAAAACTTCTCATTTTAAAAGTAAATTTAATTTAGTCTAGATTGTTTCTTTCTATTTTGACCAATAATTTCTGTGTTTGTATTCTTTGATAGATTTGGACTAAAACTTTTTGTTCTCATTAATGATTTCAAGTGATATATTATATGAAAAAATATTATCGATCACTATCTTAGTTTGGTTCCATATTTTCTTCGTAAAGACATACCTTATCGAGATCTTCTCATTTTTATTGTTTTCAGGTACATGAATCTCTTATGGGGTTTATGATCAATTATGTCTATATTCTCATGAATATTTCATTCCTCCATAATGCCAAATTCATTATTTGTCCTTTTTTTCTCAAGAAAATCTGTTTTTTAAATTGAGTGGGCTACCACATTTTGGCGTGCCTTAAACTAATTTGCTACAATTTTAAGGTATTGTTCTAATAGGACTTCAATCATAGTTGGAACATTTACATCTGGTATTGATGCAACCATATTATTTGATAATTTCATCCATATTTACATAGTGTTTTGCATATGTTTTATGTATAAAATGCCTTGATATTCTTTGTTTTATATTTTGAAGGCATTTTTGGATGAAAGATGCAAAAAGGAGGTAATTGGAGGTGATTGACAGATTTGACCTTCAGTCGGTGCTTTGTGCACAGTGGAAGCTCTAGAGATCGAAATGAAGTGATTCTAGTGACATTCAAAACCTAACATCCATAAATTTATGGAAAGCTAAGGAAGAAGAAATAAAATAAGGAAGATCATGGAAATTGCAGCCTTCAAAGTCAAATCTTGCAATCTGCCGATATCGACCTTTGTCCATTCGAACTTCAATATCTCGAGCTATAAAAGTCCAATTGATGCAAACTCAATTTTCGTGGATTCAGGACTCAAAGGCCTATAAACGCTCCAAATTTCAGCTCAAAAAGAAGTGATATGAAGGAGATATGAATTTTACAAGGGACAACTAAATTCTGCCAACTTAAGGAAGGACTATTTTGTAAAATAGACACTAGGGTTTCTAAGCATATATAAAGGAGAAGAGGGGCAAGGAAGTGGCGGCCAGCACAAAAGAAAACACAAAATCTTCCTCCTCCAAACCCTAAATCATGTGTTCTTTCATCTTTTTATTTAGTTGTTCAATAAACATGCAAGGCTAGATTCTTTTGCTTGGTTGCAAGGACACGGAAACCTTCAGATTTCAAGAACTGTGAGATCTATTTTTACCTCAATTTTTCAGTTTATATGATGAATATGTTTGTTCTCCTATGCTTATTTTCCTATGATTGTTTATTTAATTGCTAAGAGCGGACTCGAAGTTATTATTGTAGACAATCAATTGCTAAGTTTGATATCAAAACCGGAGTTGTGGTATATGAACTTATGAAGCAACTAAGTTAATAATTGTAGCGGATCTGTGTTATTAATCTTAGGGAGAACATTCAATCGAACTAAACATATATTGCGGAGAATTATGTTTCTTAATCGATCAATTTATCTAGATTTTCATGCTGTCATTGAATCAAATTACTAGTGCGGACACTGTGGTTGTTTGATGGTTAGGGTAAGTTATACGGCGGATCCGTTAACGAACCAATTTTAAGAAGAGATAAATATTCAGAATATAAATTGATGTGTCGTTTCTATGATCAGTTCTTATTTCTGTAGGTGGATGTTGATTTGCGACCAAGGTTTGTTTTATTGATAAATTTCAGTTTTATATATTTTTCGCTTAGTTTGCTTTAGCCTAGCCTAGACAACTTCCAACCCCCCCAATTGCATAACATATAGCACGAAAATCTGAACTAAATCGTCCTCGTGGGATCGACCCCTTGCTTGCTCTATACTATCTTGTTTGATTTGTTTTAAGCTAGGGTAATTAATTTGTGCGACCACGACATCGCAACAAATTTTGGCGCCGTTGCCGGGGATGTGATTTTAGTTGATTCTTGTGTTCTTGTGTTGTGCTGTGATTTATTCTACTTTCTGTTATTTTTATTTATTCTGAAAAAAAAGGAAAAAAAAAAACAAATTTGGGTTTGCGGCGGTACTGTTCAAAAAAGATTGCTTGGTGGAATTAGGTATTGAGCTTTTGTTTTCTAAGGTTTCTGGACACTTTTAGTTTTCTAGCGTAGGATACTATTGTCTATTACGTTGTTTTCAATCTCTTGCGTGCTTGGTTTCTTTTGAGTTTTCTTTGCGATTTATGCCTGTAACCCTTTCTGCTAATCAAATTCATCAAGTGCAGGTTGATCTCGAAATAGAAAACACTTTACGCAGGTTACGAAAGGAAGCTCGCATCAACATCATGGCTGGTGCACGACAACAAACACTCAAGGAGCTTGCTGCTCCTAATGTGGAAAACCAACCATTGTGCATCAACATAGAGAGTAATGTGAACTTTGAACTCAAATCTGGTTTTATACATTTGCTGCCAACATTTAATGGTCTTGAAGGAGAAGATCCTCACACTCATCTCAAGGAGTTCCACATGTTTGTGTTGGCATGAAACCGAATGGAGTTGAAGAGGAACAAGTTAAGTTGAAAGCTTTTCCTTTCTCTTTAAAAGGGGAAGCCAAGGCACGGTTTTTTTCTATTCTCCCAGGTTCCATTGACACTTGGAATGGCATGAAGAAGATCTTCCTTGAAAAATATTTCCCAGCATCTCGAGTTGCCAACATAAGAAAAGAAATATGTGGTATTCAGCAATCTCATGGAGAAACACTCGCCGAGTACTGGGAAAGATTTGAGCTATTGTGCATTCAATGCCCTCATCATCAAATACTTGATCAACTGCTCATTCAATACTTCTATGAAGGATTGATGCCTACTGACCGTAGTATCATTGATGCTGCAAGTGGAGGGGCATTGGTAGATAAGACACCCGGTGTTGCACGCCAATTAATCTCAAACATCGCAGCCAACTCGAAACAGTTTGGCACCCGTGGAGACTTCTCAAACAAACGAGTGAATGAGGTAAGTATTTCTAACCTTGAGAATAAAGTTAATGATCTTACTTCTATTGTGCGTTCTTTTGCTTGTGGAAATGTACAGTAGGTAAAAGTTTGTAGCATATGCTCACTACAAGGACATGCTTCGAATATGTGCCCAACAATGCAAGAAGATTACATGGGGCAAGCTAATGCGGTTGATGGAACATTCAATGGACAACCCCAATGCAATCAAGGCAGACAGTTCCATTCCCATGGATTTCAACCACAGCCCCAGCAAAATTATCAAGCGAGACAACCCGCTCCGTTCACCAACTTCAATGTTATGGGGACATCATCCAATGATGATCTTCGTGAGATGATGAAAACTTTGGCTTCTAATACTGTTACCTTGCAACAAAATGTCATGTCTTTTCAACAGGAAACGAGGTCAAGTATTCACAACTTGGAAAAGCAAATGGGGCAAGTAGCTTCAACTGTAGGGAAATTGGAAGCACAAATAAATGGAAAGTTGCCCTCCCAAGCATTGAATCCAAAAGAGAATGTTAGTGCTATCATGCTGCGAAGTGGGAAAGAACTTGAAGAGAAAAAGTTGAAACAAATTGAGATGGAGGAGGAAGAAGAGATAGAAACTGAATTGAGTACAAAGAAAGAACATCCTCCTCCACAAAAAGAAACAAAGACAAACACTCCAAAGGTAACTTTTCACTCAATTAATTCCAGTTTTAAAACAAATCCACCCTTTCCTGTGAGTTCTTCTAGGTCAAAGAAAAAGAGATCTTAGAGGTTTTCAAGAAAGTGGAACTGAACATTCCTTTGCTTGATGCTATCAAGCAAATTCCCAAATATGCAAAATTCTTGAAGGAGTTGTGTACTACCAAGAGAGCTTTCAAACTGAAAGGTCATGAAACGGTAAGTATGGGTGAAGTTGTATCTTCCATTGTTCAAAAGAATCTGCCTTTGAAACAAAAAGACCCAGGTGCGTTTACTATCCCATGTGTTATTGGTAATGCTAGTTTTAAAAGAGCTCTATGCAATTTAGGTGCATCCATTAGTGTCATGCCTAAACATATTTATGATTCTCTTAGTTTGGAGCCTTTGAATAAAACCAACATTGTAATACAACTTGCGGATCGTAGTTTTGTTTACCCACTTGGTGTGATAGAAGATGTTCTAGTCAAGATTGATAGCTTGCTAATTCCATGTGACTTTTATATTCTTGATATGGAGCATAATTCTTGTGATTCCAGTACTCCTATATTGTTTGGGAGACCGTTCTTAAAAACTGCCAATACAAAGATTGATTGTGATAAGGATACTTTGTCTATGGAGGTAGGAGATGAAAAGATTGAATTTAATTTTCATGATGCAATGAAATATCCTTATAGCAATGTTTATTCTATCACATGTTATGACAAATATGATAAGTGTGTGCAGCAAGATTGTGATTTTAATTCTATGGATGGATTAAGCGTAGCTTTGAGCTATGGCTATTATTTTACCCAATTGGAGGAGATGGAGAGACACACATGTGTTCCCCAAAATTTGCACAAAGTAGCATTGGCTTTGCAAGCTTTGCAAACCGTTCCCCGTGTTGAAATTACAGGTTTAGAAACCAATAAAGTATTGAAGGTCAATGGGCATCTATTGAAACCTTTCTATGAAAGTTGGACATCAGAAATCACCGCTTCTATAAAGAATGAGCATGCCATGCCACATGTCGAGCCAATGACACAAAACACAAGCGCTTACTGGGAGGCAACCCAGCACAAAACAAAATCAGATTTGCCTTCTTTTTCCCTTATCTTTTATTTTTCGCATTTTATTTCATTTTTGTCATTATCCTATATTCCTTTTCTTTTATTTTCAACATTGAGGACAATGTTTTGTTTTAAGTGTGGGGGTATTGGGAAAATGTTAGTTTTCTTATTTTGGTTTTCTTTATTCTTCCGTAAGAAAAAAAGAAAAAAAAAAGAAAAAATCTATGATTGATCTTTTTGAACTCCCATTGGTTTATGAGAATATGAGTATTATGTGTGAGAATTAAGTGAGATAGATGAATATATAAATCAAATGAATGAGTGTGCATGCAAGTTTTAATGTTTAATTAGTTTAGGGATTGACTCTGAAAATATGTCATGTTGACTTTATAATGTTATACCAATGTAAGCTTTTGAGCCTTCAACATTATATTCTTTGATTGTGCGTTCTTTCAATGATATGTATCTCTAGAACTTGCTTCATATCTTGTTGAGATTACATTCACATTACATAGATGCATGAAGATGATAAAGGCATTAGGAATTTTAACCGCTTGAGCCAAAAAGCCAACCTAAAACATATTATCTTTAGTGAGCCCCTTTTGAGCTTGTTTATCCTTTCTTTGCTTTATCCATGTATAAGCCTTAAACTAATTAAACATTAAAACTTGCATGCACACTCATTCATTTGATTTAAAAAAACAAAAAACAAAAAAGAAATAGAAAAGAGCTTGAAATCGAAAGAAGCTAAGCATTGGTGCTTGAAGATTGAAAATTGATGTGTTTTGATGGAATATCTTGGTTTTTTCTTCAGAATGCTCTACTTTCTTTGGTTTGAACCTTTTCTTCTACTCTCTTTTACCTCACCTTAACCTTAGCCCCATTACAACCGGAAAATAAGACCTTTTGATTCATGCATTGTTTGTAATATTTTAGTAATAGAGATGAGATTGAAGAGCAAGCTTATGGTAGAACATCTTCATTGATTGAATTTGAGAGATTTAAACACCTAAGCCCTAAACACATGAGTGTTGGAGTGTATATCAATGAGAGGACCTATCACTTTGGCATGGCATAGATTTCTTTTAAATCCCGAAGAGTAATTGAGTTTTGGAGTTTGTATGTAAACAAATTCATGAAGATTTATGTTCTTTATCCTTCTGGATTGTATTCTTATTTATAATGCTTGAATTCTTGGATATTGATGGGAGATTAAGAGATTGATCATGGTTATTTTATTTTTTTTATTAAATTTTTTTTTTTTTTACCTATCCTTTCTCGAGGACGAGCAAGAGCTAAGTGTGGGGGTATTTGATGCAACCATATTATTTGATAATTTCATCCATATTTACATAGTGTTTTGCATATGTTTTATGTATAAAATGCCTTGATATTCTTTGTTTTATATTTTGAAGGCATTTTTGGATGAAAGATGCAAAAAGGAGGTAATTGGAGGTGATTGACAGATTTGACCTTCAGTCGGTGCTTTGTGCACAGTGGAAGCTCTAGAGATCGAAATGAAGTGATTCTAGTGACATTCAAAACCTAACATCCATAAATTTATGGAAAGCTAAGGAAGAAGAAATAAAATAAGGAAGATCATGGAAATTGCAGCCTTCAAAGTCAAATCTTGCAATCTGCCGATATCGACCTTTGTCCATTCGAACTTCAATATCTCGAGCTATAAAAGTCCAATTGATGCAAACTCAATTTTCGTGGATTCAGGACTCAAAGGCCTATAAACGCTCCAAATTTCAGCTCAAAAAGAAGTGATATGAAGGAGATATGAATTTTACAAGGGACAACTAAATTCTGCCAACTTAAGGAAGGACTATTTTGTAAAATAGACACTAGGGTTTCTAAGCATATATAAAGGAGAAGAGGGGCAAGGAAGTGGCGGCCAGCACAAAAGAAAACACAAAATCTTCCTCCTCCAAACCCTAAATCATGTGTTCTTTCATCTTTTTATTTAGTTGTTCAATAAACATGCAAGGCTAGATTCTTTTGCTTGGTTGCAAGGACACGGAAACCTTCAGATTTCAAGAACTGTGAGATCTATTTTTACCTCAATTTTTCAGTTTATATGATGAATATGTTTGTTCTCCTATGCTTATTTTCCTATGATTGTTTATTTAATTGCTAAGAGCGGACTCGAAGTTATTATTGTAGACAATCAATTGCTAAGTTTGATATCAAAACCGGAGTTGTGGTATATGAACTTATGAAGCAACTAAGTTAATAATTGTAGCGGATCTCTGTTATTAATCTTAGGGAGAACATTCAATCGAACTAAACATATATTGCGGAGAATTATGTTTCTTAATCGATCAATTTATCTAGATTTTCATGCTGTCATTGAATCAAATTACTAGTGCGGACACTGTGGTTGTTTGATGGTTAGGGTAAGTTATACGGCGGATCCGTTAACGAACCAATTTTAAGAAGAGATAAATATTCAGAATATAAATTGATGTGTCGTTTCTATGATCAGTTCTTATTTCTGTAGGTGGATGTTGATTTGCGACCAAGGTTTGTTTTATTGATAAATTTCAGTTTTATATATTTTTCGCTTAGTTTGCTTTAGCCTAGCCTAGACAACTTCCAACCCCCCCAATTGCATAACATATAGCATGAAAATCTGAACTAAATCGTCCTCGTGGGATCGACCCCTTGCTTGCTCTATACTATCTTGTTTGATTTGTTTTAAGCTAGGGTAATTAATTTGTGCGACCACGACATCGCAACAGGTATATGAGATTTGGTTACTCCTCTTAAGTCAGTGAATGAATTCGGTAGCTGATTTGTTATGTCTTGCAAACGAAGTATATTTTTAACTTCTTGTTCACATTATTTTGTACAAGGATCAAAATTCGATAATGACAATGCATTTCAATCATAATAAGCTTTTGGAAGAATAATTGTCTTTTGATAGTTATATTTTTCTTTCAATTCTTTCCAAGTAATAAGGGTCTCTTTGATTGTGAGATACTTTATCTTCAACGCCTTATGGAGATGATGACGTAAGAAAATCATGGTTTTTGTCTTATTTTCACTATATGCTTTATTATCATCTATAATGGTGTCTTCAAAACCCATTATATCTAGATGCATTTTGACATCAAGACTCCATGACAAATAATTCTTTCTTGTAATATCAAGTGCCACGAACTCAAGTTTGGCGAGGTTTGACATTGTAGCTTCATACAAAAATATCAAAAGTTATTAGAAAATTTTGTTTATTATAATAAATATTGAATAAATATTTTGTTAGATATTTAAAAAAAAATTTATTCCTCTAAAGACTTATGTTTCACATAAATAACAAAAATAATTATATAGACACGCACACATATACGTAAGAAATAACAATAAAAATAAATTCACAAAAATACAATGATAAGAATACTCAACATAAGAAATCTAAAGATTGTTTTGCATTTGTTTGAGAATATCCCTATAACTTATATATGAGGCATCTCAACAATCTTAAAAGCTAAAGGTTTTGCTATATGTAAAAGTGAAATGGTTTGGACTTATCTCTTAATTTGATGGACTAATTAGGTGGGGTCATCAGACTACGAGACTGAGTTTTTCTGCAACCGGTCATGCAAGGGTTTGGCGATATGATTTATATGTGGATAAAAACCTAGAACATAGTTTAGACTTCCTAGAAATCTTTGGTGTTAGTTTTATTAGTGATTTTATTTGGAAAGTTAGAGGCAAAGGATAAAGATCTCTCTATAAGTGTGATAGTGTCTTGGCATATATAATGACCAAGAAAACAAACACGAGATTGAAACGGAGAAATCTTTGATTTAGAAACAACTAATCCATTTTATTTAGTAACATGAAAGAATGTTTGAAATGTTGTTCTAAAAACTTGGAAAAAATAAGGACATCATCAATATAATCAATGTAAAATTTAGAATATACATTGAAAATATCATTAATAATTCTTTGAAATTCAGAGGGTGTATTTTTCAAACCAAATAGCATGGCAATCCATTCGTATTGCCCTAATGGAACTGTAAAAGCAGTTTGTATTGATCTTTAAGGTCTATTTAGATTTGCCAAAATCATGATTTCATATCAAACTGAGAAAATATAAACCAGAATGTAATTTTTGTAATAACTCTCTTTTATTTGCAATTGGATATGGAATCCATTTTAAGACAGTATTTAAAGGTATGTGATTAATTACTAGTTTCAGTGTGCCTCTTTCAATTTCAAAATTCTTATTCACATAAAAAGCAACAAACTATTAGGGTGATATAGATTTTTGGATGAGGTTTTTAGACTCTAAATCTTGGGTTTCAAATTTGCAATGTTGTTCTAAATCAGTATTCGTCTAAATACATCTTGTTTTTTTGTTTTTTTTTCCAAAAAAGTTATCCTTATTAGAAAGGTTAACAACATGTCATTCTCTTTTCCAAAAACTAATTGGGAGGTCAGAACAAATTTTTTTGTTTGATTTTATTTTGAAATTAAAAATTCTTTTTGTAAAACTGAATTTTTTAACGGCTGTTCAATTCTTTGGAAAGAAACAAGGTTTTTCAAATCCTGTAAATGAAATTGTTTTCCATAACTCAATGCATGGATTTGATGTGTATGAATGGAGCATGCCTTAATTAAATTTAGATTCCTAGTTTTTGTTTTTATTTTTCTAGGAATAAGAAATCAAGTTTTATATTATTGATTTTGAAAGTGATGCAATCATGTCGTGCTTTGTACAGTGTGATCATGTCTATGAAGGGGGGGGGTCCTAAAATAATGGTATGGTTAATATTATTTGTATCTACAAAGAAAGATCTAAGGTAAATGCTTTAACTTAGAACAGAGGTTTGTGTTTTTCCTGCAATATGTAGTTTGGAGTTATTTGCTATAAAAAGTTTTTCATAGGTGGTTTGTAAAAATCATTTTGGAACTGCTCTTTTTTTATACAATTTAAATATACACTTCTATCAAATAAGACAATTGTTTCAAGTTTATAATCTTCTAAAAAGACTAAAGTAGTTTTGATTAAATACCTTTTAGAAGTAATTTGGGTTAAAACTCTTAGAAAATTCTAAAGAACAAGTTCAATGTTTGATAATGCATGATCTAAATTATGGGGACTTAATGTTTTGGTCTTCTAACTTAGGTGTAGAATCATATTGATTCTCTATTTTAGGTAGGATGTGTTATAGGATGGCTGAGTCTTTCTGTTGGGCTTGTTTGACGATTTGTAAATCAGATTTGAGAGTTTTGATTTCATACTATAATTCTGGGATATAAGCCACGATCATGGATTTCTTTCTGTTGAGGATTTTTGTAAGGTCATAAGTATATGTGCTTGTTGTATGTAATACAAAATAGGTTTGAGTTGGTTGTGATATTTATGGTTTGTTGAAGTTATTTAATACTTTGTCTGAATAAGTTTTTTTTTGTAATTGAGGGTGTTTAAGTCTTTTTATGGCTTCAAGAATAAATTCTTGATCTATAGTTAAGACATTGATTTGTTTGGAATTTATAAAGGTTTCTGAATTAGAACTAGAAATTGTTAATTCATTTATTTGAAAATCTTCTTTAGAAGTGTCTGAAAAAGTTGATTCTGGCTCTGAGGCTTCAATAAAAAGGTTTTTAATTTGGTTAATAACATCTTCAACTATTTGTAGTTCATAAAGTTTTGTATTGACCTTGCAGAAATAAGATGCATGTCCTTTCTGACTGAATTTGTAGCAGGTAATGGTTTTGAGGTCAAACTTGGGTTTGAGTTTTGATTGCTTAGGGTTAATGGGTTTTTGTGAGCTTTTTATAGGATTTTTATAATAGGTTTGTTCTAGTTTGGAGTAAAACTATTTTTGGTATTTATGGGCTGATTTTTTGTAAGGTGATTTATTGGATTTTGGATAGAATTTGGGTTTAGAATAGTTTTCACTACAAGCGGGTTTTTTGATGGACAAATCAAACTAATTGCAAAAACCACCAAGTTCTTGTCTGGTTTGTTCATTTCCCACTTCAAGTGTTTTTAGAGTTTAAAAATTTGCAGATTTTGGGGCTTTCTTTTTGGGTGAAACCAATAAGTTCACCATATGTAAGTTGGTAATTGGGAATGTTTTTTAATATGAATATATCTTTGATTTTGGTTTAGATTTTTTCTCTTAGAAGGATGGGTAATCCTACAAGGAATTTGTTTTCCAAAAGGGTTGGTTTGAATTCTTTCGGAGCATAACATGTGTAAGAAAATGATTTTTATACCACTGAAAATTATTGAGCTTCTTACATCTGTGGTTGGATAGAAGTTCAATATTTTTTATCTTTTAGATGGGAAGGATTTCATACAAAATATAGAGAGATGGTTAGGATAAGGTTGAGACAATATATTGTATGGTATTTTTTTATGTGTCCAGAATGTGGATTTAATCCTTAAATATTTGTATAGAATTTAGAATATTAAGATGATCGGTTTCATTGAGATGATAATCACATCATCCTTTTAACTAGCAAGAGAACCAACTATAAGGAGCTTAGTTATGGCTTAATCAGAAGTTTCTATTTGAGTTTTGTAACCATTGGCTGTCATTGTCATTTGTTGAAAGGTGTTTAGGATGTTGTACTAAAAAATTCCATTTATGTTCAATTCTTAGAGGGAAAAACCATTGCATTTGTGTTGGTTTACTATGGTAGGTTCATTTGGAATGGTCATGTTTGAGGGGGAATAGATGTTTTGGTGTTTTTCTAAACGAGTCTGTTGATTTCAGGTGGCTCTTCTTGGAAGGCTTCTTCATCTAAAGTATAGATTTGGTCAATTTGGAGGTATCAACCTGGTTGGTAGATGTAGAGGGGTTATTATTGACTTGTGAGGTGTGAGAAACAATTTAGTTTATAAGGTTTAGTTGATGAAGATGTGTTTTGATGGCTTTGAGGAAATCAGTCTTGTTGTCTTGAATTTGTGTTTGACTTGTCTTGGTGACTTGGTATGGTTTAAAGACTGAGTTTTTAAGTTTTAAGTCAACAATCTTTGGAGTATCAATTAAACTGATTATAGAATTCTGAATTTGTTTTTCGAGTCTAGATAACTATTTGCCCAAAGTGTTGAGGTTGGTATTGGTGAAATTGTTTTATTGGATGATATGTTTGGTATTTATAAATGTGTCATCATTGGGTGTTTTGTAGGGAGTTGCATCTACTATTTGGTGTATATGGGGGCATTTGAAGGTTTCTCAAGGATGGATGTTCAGACTCGACTGAAGGTCCACTACTGAGTTTCCAAATAGTTTTTTTTTATCTAGATGTAATAGGACATGCTTGTTTTATAGATACAAATAGATATGTAAAATGATATTCTAATGCATAATATAATTCAAGCGATTAAAGAATAAAGATTTGAACTTTATGTAATTTAATGAAATCATAAAAGCTTTTTTGTTTGTCATGTCTTTGTTGTAAGAAATTTTTGAAAAACCAAGATCTCTTTTTAGAATTATGGTCACCGTAAAAGTCATTTTTTAAATGAGTTTTCTCAAGAATGAAAAGTTTTTCTGAAGTTAAAACATTCAACTCATTTCGGATATTTTTAGTGACTTTGGAAAAAGTTGGAGAAGATTGGTGATTTGCATTAGTATATAGTTGTTTTGGTATATTTATAATTTAATGAAATCATAAAAGCTTTTTTGTTTGTCATGTCTTTGTTGTAAGAAATTTTTGAAAAACCAAGATCTCTTTTTAGAATTATGGTCACCGTAAAAGTCATTTTTTAAATGAGTTTTCTCAAGAATGAAAAGTTTTTCTGAAGTTAAAACATTCAACTCATTTCGGATATTTTTAGTGACTTTGGAAAAAGTTGGAGAAGATTGGTGATTTGCATTAGTATATAGTTGTTTTGGTATATTTATAATTTAATGAAATCATAAAAGCTTTTTTGTTTGTCATGTCTTTGTTGTAAGAAATTTTTGAAAAACCAAGATCTCTTTTTAGAATTATGGTCACCGTAAAAGTCATTTTTTAAATGAGTTTTCTCAAGAATGAAAAGTTTTTCTGAAGTTAAAACATTCAACTCATTTCGGATATTTTTAGTGACTTTGGAAAAAGTTGGAGAAGATTGGTGATTTGCATTAGTATATAGTTGTTTTGGTATATTTATAGTGAAATAGGCATTTTGGAGGCTTACAGTAGGAATATCAAAAGTTGATTTTCTAAAGGGATTTGTATTGTATGATATGTTTATAAAATAAGAAATCTTAGAAATTCTTCCTAAATCTATGATATTAGAGGAGGAAGATTCATATGAAAATCTTAAACTTGTAGAGTGTCGATGGAAAGCTAGTTTGATTTTTTCATTATAATATTAAGTTATGTTATTTATCTGGATATTGGGTTGTGCTGGTTGGGTTGCACCTTCAAGAATTCAGTCTTCTGGAAGGGTTATATCTTTCAATTGGATTGCTTTAGGGACAACAATGTTTGATCTAGAAAGGTCTGTTTGGAGAAAAAGGAATTCACATTCTTGAACTGAAATTTGTGTTTACTAGCAAAGGCTGAAAACATAGCTTATAATGGATCTTGAAGATAAAATCAACATGGATGAATCCTTCAAGCATATTATAGTTATGAGTTTTTATCTAGAGAAACATGCTTTATAGGATGTTTTTGTTTTTGAGAAATATGATTTGGATAACAATCAAATGCGATCGAACCTCTACAAAGACTAGACTTAATGGAGCTTAAAAATGAGTCTTGAAAGGTTTGGAATCTAACATCATGAAGGATAACTAGAATGGACGTGTTAAGACCTTTGGTAAGAGATTTAATTCCTACCTAGACTAAACCAATATGGATATATATTGTAGTTTCTTGCTTGGTGTTTTTGTAGGGATTTTTGGGAAAGGAAAGCAGTTGAATGGTTTTGTGAGCTGAATATCTCTTTCTTCAGTTTGATAGTAAAATCAGTTTTTAAAAAAATCAAATTTGGAATTTTGATAAATCTGTGTTTTGGAAACTCTTAGAATTTTCCAATCATCAATACTTTTTATAAAAAAATCAATTGTAATTTCTTTACTATGTATAATGTGTTTACTTTCATAAGTTTCGGAGATAGAAGAAACTAAATGAAAGTAATTCAACAAAAAAAATAGAATCCATATTTAAAAAAGATATGTTAGAAAACAGGCTACAAGTTATTTAGGTGTATTGCCCTATACACTCAAACGGGACTTAAACTATTAAGTAGTATTCACCTATGTTATAATTTTCTTTTTTCTCACTTGGTTCCTATAACTTATATCATTATTCTACCCAGATCTCAATAGGCTCTAATACCAAGAATGTAAATATAAAAGAAGATAGGTGAATGTGTGTGTGTGTGTATTTTTTTTTTATTTCTTAAGAACAAACCAAATATAATTATTTACTTCAAGATGAAAGAAAGGAGCAATTTCATGTTGATAATGTGTTATATAACTATGTATTTAGTTGCATTCATTATTAAATTTATGTATTTAGAGTCATATATAATACTTAGTATAACAATAGAGATTAGGTGAGTAAAAGGTACTTAAACTGTTAGAGGAATATTGAGACGAAATTCTTGATATTTAAATAGTGAAGTTAATGCTATATTTTAGGTGATGTTGGAGAGACATCAATTGTAGGACCCCAATGAAGTGGAACAAAACCAGTGAAAGAAAAAGGAGTGTTTTTTACATCCTTTTAAACTTTTTCAGTTTTATATACAAGTTTTAATTCTTCAAATAGTATATTAATGATGAATTTTATGTTATGTGGTAACGCATTGATAAAAGACTAATGAAATTTTAGTTAACACTTTTACATTGTTATTCTAATCTTATGACTGATTGAAAGGGTTTTATAGGTTAATTTGAGTTGAATAAGATAATATATTTTTAAAATTTTATCATTCAACATTAAGCTGATTATAAATTCACCTTCATAATTTATTTTGATTTGTTTTCTATAAAATTATTATAGTTTTATGATCATAATATAT
Organism: Salix purpurea; assembly: GCA_027405865.1. NCBI lineage: Eukaryota > Viridiplantae > Streptophyta > Magnoliopsida > Malpighiales > Salicaceae > Salix > Salix purpurea. The sequence continues at coordinate 5,902,758 of JAOWLH010000002.1, read as the reverse complement.
ATTTAATAATTTAATTTGAGTTGATCTAATATATAACATTTTTTTTAAATATTATCCAACTACATCAATATGTTTTAAAAAATATCACTATATATATATATATATATTTACATTAAAAACAAATTATAATTCCCCTGGAATGGGCTTCTCAGGAACTACTGTTGACAATTGGTCCAGACTGTCTGCGTGTATGAGGCTTCCTTGTGGACCCATTCACGTCAACGCCGTATACACGACGTTGAATACTCAAGTTCTCTTAAAATCCCGTCTCAACCAACTGCCACCATTTATTTAGCATCGAATCCACATCCTGTCTTTCCTCCACCACCTCTCAAAATGAGTAAACCACCGCACCTCATCCTCCCTCTCGTCCTCCTTGCCCTCCTCTCCCTCACCACCGCCGAGATCACAACTCTATCAATCACCAGCGACTCACGCGCCATGATCGTCTTCGAAAAATTCGGCTTCACACCAACTGGACACGTGACAATCTCCGTGCACTCTGTTTCCGTTGCCTCTTCTCCCAACGCTCCAAATCCCGTCTCTTCACGCCTCGGTTTTTTCCTCCTTTCCGAAGAATCTCTCCTTCAAGTCATCCTCGAGATCCAGGAGAACCCTTACTTCTGCGTTCTCGATTCTCACTACATCCTCTCTCTCTTCACTTTCCATGATCTCTCACCGCCTCCGCTCTCGTCTTTCAACCAATCTTATGCAGTCACTGCTCCAAAGGAGTACTCACTCTTCTTCGCCAATTGTGCGCCGGAAACGCGAGTTTCCATGTCCGTAAAGACTGAGGTGTATAATTTAGACCGCGACGGGTCTAAGGATTATCTTTCTGCAGGGTTAACGCAATTGCCTACGTTATTCACTCTTTATTTCCTTGCTTATGCTGGATTTTCAGGGTTATGGATTTATGTTTGTTATAACAATAAAAGATCCGTTCACCGGATCCATTTATTAATGAGCTGGTTGTTACTTATGAAGGCTCTTAACTTGATCTGTGCCGCTGAGTATAAGCATTATGTGAAGGTTACTGGGACTCCACACGGCTGGGACGTGCTGTTTTACATTTTCCAGTTTATTCGTGAGGTTTTGTTGTTCACGGTTATAGTCTTGATTGCGACTGGTCGGTCATTTTTGCAAGAGAAGGTGCTTATGGCTGTGATTCCACTTCAAGTTCTGGCTAATATAGCTTCCGTTGTGATCGGTGAAACCGGACCCTTTATTAAGGATTGGGTAACTTGGAATCAGGTGTTTCTGTTGATCGATATCATTTGTTGTGGCGCTATTATTTTCCCAATTGTGTGGTCGATTAGGTCGTTGAGAGAGAATTCGAAGACGGATGGGAAGGCTGCTAGGAATCTGGCGAAATTGCAGTTATTTAGACAGTTTTATATTGTGGTTACTGGGTACTTGGTTTTCACAAGGTTTGCGGTGTTTGCATTGAAGACGATGACGGCTTACAAGTATCAGTGGGTGAGTAATGCTGCTGAGGAGACTGCTAGTTTGGTGTTTTATGTGGCGATATTTTATATGTTCAGGCCTGTGGATAAGAATGAGTACTTTGTTCTTGACGAGGAGGAGGAGAGGCTGCAGAGTTGGCTTTGAGGGATGAAGAATTTGTGCTTTGAAATGGATAGGAAGTGGTGGGTGATTTCACTGCTGCAAATGCAATGTTTGCTGGTGCTTACTGGACGTGCTGATAAAAATTCTGGGACAGGTCTGCCACTGCAGCTACTACTCGTATAGTATCTCTTTAGGTTTCTCAATTTCGTTTCCTGCTATAGAAACACACTAGTTAATTACCCGCAACGTCGCTGTTTAACAAATATTTTTTATAACTATCAAGATTGAAATAATTAATAGATTTTATTAGTTCAGAAATAAAATATAATATCTATACATGCAAGGTTTGATATAATGAAACAATAACATATTCTATTATAACAACAACAACATCGAAGACTTAACATCTAAAAATATTATTATTATTATTGTTAAAACAATAAAAAATATTAAATTATTCTGAAAATAAAAAAAACTCTAAAATATTAATAAAAAAAAGTAAAAAAAAAACTAAATTATTATTATTATCGGGTGAATAATAGAAAAATAAATTCAATAAAAGAATAAAAAAGTCCAAAAACTTTAACAGAAAAACAAAAAAAATAAAAAAAAAATCATTTGAAGTGAAAATAAAAAGAAAACTAATAAAAATATCAATTTTCAAATAATTATAAATACAAATAAAATTTAAGAAAAAAGTTTTTGAAAAAAATATGGTAATCTTTTTTTTTTTTTTGGTAAATTGTAAGTATATTAAAAGAGCAAAGAATATACAAGACTGAGTAAAACTCGGAGAGAACGGCAAATAAACACAAAAACGAAAAGGGAACATGTTCCCTTAACGCAAAACAAAGGCCCTAGGAAATCAAGAATAAACAACAAAGCCCTCCCAAAAAGCCCAACCCAAACAAGGACCATCCCAAAGAGAGAAGCTTGTGGATAGCCCAAAAAAGAAGGCCTAAAATCAGCCCATCAACAAGGCCCGAAAATAGGAGCTGAAGAAGAAAGGCCCACCAAAGAAGACCACGGATGGCAGCAGCTTCCCGCCCAAGGAGAAAATCAAAACGGCTCCAAACGAAGCTCGGAGGGAAAGCTGAAACGCTCTCAAAGCAGCTGAAATTGAATTTGAATTTGAATGCAAATTCAAAAGGCAACCAGCCCATGTGGAGCCTGCTACACCAACATAAGCCTCCCAATGTAGGTGAGGCTGACACACGCCAAAGCTTCTCCGCCGAAAGAGAAGAAAGAACTGAAGAGCTGCCTCAATGAGCTGGCAACACAAACTGACGCCACTCACCTTTCTGCGAAGAAAAAAGGGACATCTGCAGCAGCCTAAAAGCAGCGCTGACTTAGCCACCTTCCCCACGCCAAAGACAATTTGAAGATCAATGCAAACTGATGCCCACGTGGAGCCTGCCGGGCCTAGAAAATCGAAAGTCACCCCCCTAATAATCTGACAACACCACCACCTCCAGCCACAATTTAACCAAGCCAGAGAGCACGCTGACAAGCCACCCTCCCAAGATATCCAGCTGGATGGCACAGCTAACGCAACAGCTAACACCGCAAAAAGCATGGAAAAACACTGGCAGGCCACATAACAAGAAGCACAAATCATCTTGCTCCAACTGAAACGAGGATTTACGCCTAACCGGAACAAGATCATCACCCAAAACGCAGATTGTGGTGGTCCTTTTCACGGAAATGGAAGATGGTGTAGAACACAACCTGGAATTTACGAAAAAGATTGGACACCGATAATCGTTTCGAATGAAAAACACGATTATTACGTTCCTCCCAGATTAAGTATACTGTAATACCTAATGAAATCCTCCTTAACCTGGGCTTCATGCTATCACCTCCCTTGTTGAGCTCACAAAGCGCGCTACTTAAAGACATCATCTGCTGATTAATCCTCAGCCAGGACATGATAGAATTCCAAAGCTGCGCTGACCAATTACATTCAAAAAATAGGTGCTGATGCGATTCATTATCCTGATTGCAAAGGGGACAGATAGGATTTGGGGACATGAACTGAAGACGATCTTTTGTTCGGAGCCTTCCCAATACTGCTAGCCAGAGAATAAAATTATGTCTTGGCATAGCCCAACTATCCCAAACAACCCGAAGCCAATTAACTTCATTCCCGCGAAACCTGAAATAATCATAGGCATTCCTGGTGAATTTATCGCTGCTATCCCAGCTTCTGACCAAGTTAATGGCTGCACCCTGTGTGCCACACTCCCCCAAAATATGATTTTTTAGGAGCAGAATGGCTTTCAAAAGCGGAGAAGAAGTTTTAGGAGCATGCGCATCCCATATAGAGGAGAAAACAAGGTAAACATGATGCACCCATTGAATCCAGATAGAGTCCGCTTTGAGGTGAATATTCCAGATATAACTAGCCAAGACAGATCTACTCCTGGCTTTCAGCTCCAAAAGCCCCAACCCCCCTTCAGTCTTCGGAAGACAGACTTGCTTCCAAGCCACCAAAGCAGTTTTTTTCCCTATGCTCCCCGTCCACAAAAAACTCCTGCAAATACTGATAATACGAGATAAAACAACCCCCGGGATAGGAAAGATACCAATCCAAAATTGAACCATCCCATTTAGCACGGATCGCAGAAGCTCCAACCTCCCCGCATAGGTAAGAAATTTACACATCCAGCCCTGAACAGCAGACTCCAGCTTTTGTAAAAGAGGAGTGAATTGACTTGCCAAAAGCCTATGGGGACTAAGAGGCACTCCCAAGTAGGTAAAGGGAAAAACCCCTTCAACGAAACCGGTTAGCTGGAGAATATCAGTTTTCATGGTCGGCTTTACTCCTCCAAAATAGATGGAAGATTTGGAGGGGTTAAGATTAAGACCCGACACTTTACCAAAGGATTGAAGCTGCTGATACATCGTATTCACCGAACTAAGATCTCCCCGACAAAGCAACAGAACGTCATCAGCAAACGCGAGATGAGTAATGCCAAGAGTACTGCACTTCGAATGAAAGTGGAAGCCTGGCAAGCTGGAAGCCTGCTTAAGCATTCTGGAAAAGTACTCCATACAGCAAATAAACAGATAAGGCGATAATGGGTCACCTTGCCTGATACCGCTTCGACCCTTGAAGTAGCCATAAAGATTACCATTGACCGCGACCGAGTAGGAGGCTGTGGAGACACACTGCATAATCAGATGAACAAAACCCGAAGGAAGCCCAAGCAATCCAAGAATATTCTCCAGAAAATCCCACTGAACCGAGTCAAAGGCTTTCCTGAAATCAATTTTCATAAGACATTTTGGAGAAGTCCGCTTACGACCATATTCCCGAAGCAATTCTTGGACCAGAAAAATATTATCTGCCATTTTCCGCCCCCCCAAAAAAGCATTCTGCAAAGGGCTAATAATATCCGGCAAAACACGAGCTAGCCTGTCCGATAGAAGCTTAGAGATTACTTTATAGATGACATTACAGCAGGATATCGGCCGGAAGTCACTCAGGTAATTGACATTATCAGATTTAGGGATAAGAGCAATAATAGAGTGATTTATCTGCTTAAGCATTCTCCCAGAGATGAAAAAATCCTGAACCGCCAAGACAAAGTCAGTCCCCACAATATCCCATGCTTTTTTGAAGAAAAAAGCAGAGTAACCGTCTGGCCCAGGAGCTTTGTCGTTACCAATACTAAACAAAGCCGCCTTAATGTCATCACCTGAAAAAGGAGCTAAAAGACTGTCATGGGCAGAGGGATTAAGACACGGTCCACACCGAATAACTTCTAAATCCAAAGCATCTGTGTCTTTTGTCACTCCCAGGAGGTTCTGATAAAATTTAACAAATTCAGCCCCAACCTCTGATTCCGAATTGGTAGGAACTCCATTACTGCTCATAATAGAGGCTATGAACCTCTTTCGCTGCTTCTGGCCCATGATAGCGTGAAAGAAGCTGGTGCCCCTATCACAATCTTTGAAGTAATTAAACTTGAGCTTCTGACTAAAGAACATTTTCTCCGCAGATTTAAGATGGACCAACTTGCTACGCATTTGTCGCTCAATGTCCAAGAGTTGAGAGTTGTCCCTGTCATCCTGCAAAGATTCTTGGAAATGCCGAAGCTCACCTTCCATACTAGTAACCCTCTCCGAAATGTGACTGTAATGATGCTTACCCAACTCCTTCAGCGACAATTTTAACCTCTTCAGTTTAGAGCATAAAACAAACATCGGAGAGCCATAGACCTCCAGATTCCATGAATCAGCCGTCAAATCAAGGAAGTTCTCATGCAGCCCCCACATATTAAAGAATTTGAAACACCGCCGCCCAATGGCAGGACTACTACCAAGCCTAATAATAGCCGGAGAATGATCTGAAAATGGACCCGGGGAATCATAATGGACCTGAAGAGCACATTGAATAGAGGACCAAGCGTGGTTCACCAGAACTCTATCAATCTTTGTCCAAATCCTACCATTAGACCAAGTGAAATGACTGCCTGAATAGTTAACATCAGCTAGGCCCAAGTCAGAACAACAATGAAAAAAATCTGAAGTTTCATAACCAGTAACTGGCTCTCCATTATGCTTATCCGCCAGAGACATAACAGCATTGAAATCACCAAGAATCATCCAAGGCGTACACGAGTCCCAACATCTAAGATCATTCCAAAGAGTCCGACGAGCAACAACCGTATTAAAACCATAAACAAAAGTAGCTTTGAAACTGACTTGATGGACCAGACTGCAGATGGAGACATGAAGCCCCTGCGCTGAACTAGCAATTAAATCCACTGAGACAGAGGACGGGTTCCAGAACACAATGACCCGAGCCCAAGTACCCGCTACTTCTGCATTGGACAAAAACTTCCAATTCTTCAGACGAAACTTCTGCATATTTGCAACCTTAGCCGCAGAAAGCTTAGACTCCAACAAACCAAAAACATCCACACCTTTCTTCCTGATGAGGTTAACAACCTCATGCTGCTTCAGAGGACTATTAAGCCCCCTGATATTCCAACAGTAGATTAACATAACTGCTTCGGAGCTAAGGCCTTCAGCCCTTTGCTCCTAGCAAGATCACCTGATCGCCGAATACCACTCCGCGTGGTCACACCACAGAGCTGGTCCACATCTATGCCCACCGACTTATATAAGTTATGGCTCAGAAAAACCAAAGAAAAAAGAATGCTTCATCACAACTCTCCTAGGTTTCATTTCTTCTACTTAAAAAGCAATTTCATTACAAAGTTGCTTTCCCAGCTGTTATTAGTTGCCTGGGGCAATTAGGCTGAATGCAAAACTTGTCCGAGCATGCATCTTCCTTAGTTCTTAATGCTTAGGATGCCCTGATTTTTAAGTTTTCCCAATGTCAATTCCCAAGCCTTCCTATATGCCAAACCATAAGGATTTCGGTCTCGTGTTGCTCATGGTGCTGCATCCTAGCATGGTGGTTTGAAATCAGTCATTGCAAGTGATGCGTGATGGCTCTCGCGCCTGGCATTTTAAGTTTTTTCTTCTTCTTAAATAATATATTTTTTATTTTTTAAAATTTATTTTTGATATTAATATATCAAAACGATATGAAAACATAAAAACACAATAATTTAAAGCAAAGAAAAAAAGATTCCTGTAAATTTCTCAAATATACTCGAACATAAAACATAAAAACAAAAAAAGGGGCAGTCTAATTCTAAAGACAGTTTCTGCACAATTGAAGTTACAAGAGACCCCCCGCCCCCCCGCGTTTGAACTGAATAACATATGTTGTGATATCAAATATACTAAAAGAGGATCTATGTCATAGGCGAGTTATTGAGCATTGTGAGATAAATCACTGTGAATTACAATAATATTGCTTAATTTTCAGGCCGGTTCGGGTCGCAGGTTTAGTGGGTTTTTTCTTTTTTGCACAATACAATAACGGTTTTTTCCCTTGAAAAAGACAAAAAATAGCTTCTGGGCGTGTGAGGTCTGTTACGGTCAAAGAAAATTGGCGTTTGGCATCTCCGTAGATGCGCCATCGTGTGGTCGTCCTCATGGGACGACATGTTTTGTCAACCGATGGATGTATTGGTGGCCGGTTAAAGCTGTTGTTGTCGTGTTCTCTCTCCTGCACGCTAAAGTGCAGGAGAGACCCCCAAGTTTTTTCATGTTTCACTTTCGTCCCTGCTGTTTTAATTTTGTGTATGATCTTGCTTTCTGCTATATAAGTTTTGATTTAGTTCAATTGAGTCATTCAATTGAAATTAATTATATATTAAGGTTTCATTTCGGTTCTCCTTTTAATTTCTAGATTGGGTTTAAATACCTTAATATATTCGGTACAGAAATTTCAATTTTTTTTGTTTTGTCTTTTGATTTTAATCCCTTTATTTTTTTTTTATTTATGGAATAGTCTGTATTTTTGTCCATGTATATATAAGTGTGCTCTTGGCTTTCATTTTTATTTTTTATTATTTTCTTATTTGTTGAGATGGTATTTTTTTAAAAAAAAATAACTCTTAAATTTTATTTTGTGTCTATGATCATTTGAAAATTGATATTTCTTTTTTTTTTCTCCATTTGTTCTTTCTTTTAGTTTTTTTATTTGTTTTTTGTTATTTTTTTATTTTCAAGTCAAATGAATTTTTTTCACCTGATAATTTTGTTTTTTGTTTTTTTTTTCATCTTTTGTTAAAGTTTTCAGGATTCTTTTAGTCTTTCATTTATTTTTGTTTTTTTTTCATCATCAACACCACAACAACAACAACATTAATAATTTTAGTTGTTTTTCTTGCTTGTTCTTTTGTTAATGGTTTTCAATTTTTTTCTCTCGGGATAAATTGATAATTTTTATTGTTTTGATAGTAATAGTAATAGTAATGATAATTTAAGATATTAAGACTTCGATGTTACTATTGTTGTAATAACATAGTTGGTGTATATATATATATTGCATTACAAGCTATATGTGCCAAATATATGAAGTGATTATAAATGTTGATGCCTCATTTAACTGCTAGACCGTTTAGTCTTCATCATTATTATTATCATTAAGTAATTACATTCTCTTAAAATGTTTAATACTACTGCAGGGACTCATACCCACCAGATGTCTAGGAACCCGACACACGGGAACCTACTTTTGCAAGGAATCACGTAGATGCATACTAAATTGCAATATACTTCGTATGAAACAATGTACTGAACGCATAACTTTTATTAAACCCTTCTGTATAAATTTGTAATGGCTATTAGTTACGATAGGAATGCAAACTCATGTCTATGTAGGCTTATTTTTAATATGAATTTTCTAATTATGCAACCATAATACTACATGTTTATGTAAGATCCACTTTTAATGAAATGTTGATTGTATGGATGGTATTTTGATGATGTGAGGTAATTAGGTTTGCTGATTTCCGGTACCATATGTGTTAAAAAAATCCGGGTTGTTACAGTTGGTATCAGAGCACCTGGTCTTGATCCTGAGGATCAATGATAATGGCAGTGTTGTGGTGATTTTTGAAAGGTATTATAGGATGGTTCGAACCAGACAGCAAGCTAGGACTGACCCAACCCCTACATGAGGAAGGGGGTCGAGTTTACATTATGACAGTATGAAGCGGATTCCGTGGTAGATACTATATTCTATATACCCGCGGTATTGGTTCATTCCAAGAGGAGAGAACCAATAGGAGGTCAGGAAAATTCTACTTCTCGACGGGTAGATGTGCCTCCAGCGGAGGCATTTGAAGACGAGCGACAAATCAATATATCTCCTTAGTAGCGCCGATGGTTGCGCTGAACATATTTTAGATTGGGTTTTATGGAATGTATGGTACAGGCTTGGCGGTAAGGATGGTTGCAGGTGCTTCTAGTGTAGCTTCTAGATTAGAGAGGGTCGTTATAGTAGTACAATTGGCAAAAGATATATAGGAAATGGGTTGTGGAATATTCTCAAGAGAGGAGGATTCAGGATTTAACACCTTTTGCCTCCACCTATTTTCCCACGAAGCACCACAGAGTAGACATATTTCGTGATGGACTAAGACAATAACTAGGAATGATAATGATAGCTATGCAACTCCATTCTGTGCGGGATTTGGTAAGGCTGCTCAGGGTATGAAAAGTGTCAGAGGTGTGAGCAAAGAAACCCGAGGGATTGTTCTACGATGGCAGGAAGATGCTACATCTGCAAAAGGAGAGGGGCATCGATGGAAGGAGTGCCCATATATGGGTAGAAGTTGTTATTATTGTGGGGACACGAGTCATCGGAAAAAGGATTGTCCTCGTAGGGCTACCAAGGGAAATCGAAGTCAGAGGACCGATGTTGGGAGTCAGCAACAGACAGGTTATGGTTGATCGACCTGCTAGACTTACCTCATCAGGGATAAGTGTTACTCGAGGGAGGTCCAGGTTTCAGGAGGGAAGATTTCAAGGTCAGGTATATCATATGACTCAAGAGGATGTAGGAGCTATGCCTGATGTTGTGGCAGATACTGTAATATTCTACATCGGCGGGTGAGGGAGTGGTAGTTGGCCTTATTAAGAGTGCTGGTTGCTAACTTGTCATACGCGTTTTGGAGCGTCAGGCTCAGAAGTGGGCTCATATCACCAGGAAAAAAACCGTGAGGACGGTAAGGCCCAAAGCGGACAATATATTGCAAGTTGGGTCGGGCTGTTACAGGTACAATACAGTTAAATACAATGCAAGATTTTACTTTAATTGATTCTGGAGCTAGTCATTCATTTGTATTATGTAGAATTGTGGAATGATGGCATGTGGTGCCTCACAAGTTGCGAATAGAGGTGACAATTAGTATCACTTTAGAAGAAAGCATGAATATTGATGATATCTATAGAGGAGTTAAACTATATATTGAAGGGTTGGGATTGAATGTAGACCTTATGTCATTAGAATTATATGACTTTGACTTGAATTTTGGGCATGGATTGGTTAAGCAAACATAAGGCACAAGTGGATTGTTTTACCAAAACAGTGACTCTCCAGGGGGTAGGAAATAGGAATGTTGTATTTAAAGGAGAGAGAAAAGTTCTTCCAAACTGTATGATTTCAGTCTTAAGGGCTAGAAGGTTAATAAGGAAGGGTTGTCCTGGTTGGTTAACTCATGTAATAAAAAAAAAAAAAAAACAAGTATCTATTTCCACGAATAGATGAATTGTTTGATCAGTTAAAGGGTGCTAAGGTATTCTCTAAGATAGATTTGAGGTCAGGGTATCATCAATTGAGAATTAAAGAACAAGATATTCAGAAGACAACATTCAGAGCCCATTATGGACATTACAAGTTCTTAGTGATGCCTTTTGGGTTGACCAATGCACCAGCGATGTTCATAGATTTGATGAATCGAGTGTTTCCACCTTACTTGGATAAAAACATGGTGGAATTTATCGATGACATCTTGGTATATTCTAGTTCATATTCAGAACATGAACAACATTTGCGGGTCGTGTACAGACTTCGAGGGAGAATAAATTGTATGCAAAGCTGGATAAGTGTGAGTTTTGGCTCAAGGAAGTGGTATTTTTGGGCCATGTGATTTCTACAGAAGGAATATTCATGGATCCAAAGAAGGTAGAGGTTGTGTAAAATGGGTGAGGCCTACTAATGTGATAGAAATTCGAAGTTTCTTGGGTCTCGCAGGATATTACTGGAGGTTTAGGGAGGGGTTCTCCACCGTAGCATCACCTTTGACCAAACTAACTCGCAAATAAGTCAAATTTGTCTGGTCGGAGGAGTGTGAAGAGAGTTTTCAAGAACTAAGGAAAAGGCTCACTTCTGATCTTGTGTTGGCCCTTCCATCAAGGAACATAAGGGTTTGCGGGTATATAGCGATGTTTCAAAAAGAGGTTTGGGATGTGTACTGATGCAACATGATTGTGTAATTGCATATGTATCCAGACAATTAAAGCCACATGAGGAGAATTATCCAGTTTATGACCTGGAACTTGTAGTGGTAGTGTTTGCCCTAAGAATATGGAGACAATTTTTGTATGGGTCACAACTGCAAATCTTCTCAGATCATAAGAGTTTGAAATATTTGATGTCGCAGAAAGAGTTAAACATGCGCCAAAAAAGATGGGTGGAGTTAATAAAAGATTATGATTGTGTGATTGACTACCATCCTGTAAGGCTAACATTGTAGCAGACGCTTTAAGTAGAAAGGGTAAAGTAATTATGAATAATATAAAAATTAAGAGACAAGGAAGTATAGTGGAAATGAGAAAAATGGGTTTGTGGCTAAGTCTAGGTCCTGAAGGGTCATTGTTAGCCAGTTAAAAATCCGATCTGTACTTCGAGATAAAGTTTTGGAGGCTCAACAAGTAATGAGAAGGTAAGGAAGGTTAAAGGGAATGTGAACCAGGGTATAGAAAAGTCTTTTCAGGTGTTATCTGATGGACTAATAGCTATGGGAAGACGAATTTATTTGCCCAATAATGAGATCTTTAAAGATGAGGTATTGAGAGAAGCTCATGAATCCCGTTTTGCTACCATCCTGGAAGTACAACGATGTATAAGGATTTAAAGGAATATTATTGGTGGCCAAATATGAAGAGAGAAATAGCAGAAATTGTGTCGAATTGTGGGATTTATCAACAAGTGAAGGTAGAACACCAGAAACCTACAGCGAAGTTGCAGCTGTTATCAGTTTCCAAAATGGAAATGGAAGGATATCTCTTTGGATTTTGTGATAGGATTACCCAAGGGAAAGAAAGGTAATGATGCCATATGGGTTATTGTGGATCGACTAACAAAGTCTTTTGTTTTGCTTATGAGAATGACAGACTCAATGGATAAACTTGCAAAATTGTACATAAATGAAGTGGTCAGACTCCATGGGGTACCAGTATCGATTGTCTCGGACCGAGATCCAAGGTTCACATCGAGACTATGGCCTAGTTCACAATGGGTTTTAGGAACAAAGTTAAATCTAAACATGGAATTTCATCCATAGACGGATGGGCAGTCAGAGATAACCATTCAAACTCTAGAGGATCTTTTAAGGTCTTGTGTACTGGAAATTGGTGGAAATTGGGAAGATCACTTCCCATTAGTAGAATTTACTTGTAATAGTAGTTATCAAACTACTATTGGTATGGCTCCATATGAAGCATTGTACGAGCGAAAGTGTCGTACCTCAATTTATTGGGATGAAATAGGGTAAAGGAAGCTGTTAGGACCCGAAATGGTACAAGAGGCAATTGACAGGATACAGGTGATTATAAAGAGGATTTAACCATGGTAGTTAAGCTCATCAAGATTTTAGATCGGGATGAAATGATACTAAGGAATAAGAGAGTTACATTGGGGAGAGTATTATGGAGAAGCTCACAAATAGAGGTAGAAACGTCGAAAAGAGAGTCTGAGATAAAGAATAAGTATTCGCATTTATTACCTGAAATAGGTACTTAATTTAATTTCGAGGACGAAATTTCTAATAAGAGGGGAGAATGTAAACACCCAAGAGAATATATATATTAAAGGCTGATTTAGATTTTCGCTGCCGATTTCGTGACGCGACAGAAAATCGTAAAGAAATACGACCAAGGTCAATATTCCGTAAGTAATCTGCAACAAGATGAACTTGCAAAAAACCCAATGAAGGAATTAAAGGATGAGTAAAATAAGTTGAGAGGGGTGAAATTGAAATAAATAAAAGGATTATGATTTAAATTATAAGAAGAGAAGAGGTGGGGTAAAAAGAGATATTTAAAAGGAGATGGGGGGAGATAAGTTAGAGAGAGGTGGGAGAGAAAAAGATAAGAAGGGGTGGTACTCCGAGAACAATATCTCCTCCGGCCACCGTTGGATCGGGATGGAATTTGAGTATGTTATGAATCTAACCATTTTCTAAAATCTGACCGGAGGGATTGTTATTATCTGAAGCCGTTTCAGAAAACCAGTCATCTGAAGATTTCTTGAAAACCCCTCAAATTCATCAGAGTCGCCAGCTAGTTCCTCCTCCGTACACCGTTGGATTTCTCTGTAATTATGGTATGTTGTGCGCCTTACTTGTTACTAAATGTCCACCGGAGGGATCAGCCTGGTATTGCTCTGATAGAGACGTGTAATCTTTTGAACAATATTGTTAAATCTGTTTCTTTGGCCAGTCAGAGTTGCCAGCTAGTTTGCCTTTATTCCACCGTTGGATCAACTTGAAATTTGGGTATGTGGTGCGTATGAGTGTTATTCATGTACTGAACGGTGAAGATGAGAATGGTACACTTCAGCAAGGAGATATTGATGCTTAACAGTAGCTCTCCAGTTTAAGGTCAGTCTCTGGTTTAACTCCGATCTTGGTAGAACCAACCGTTGAAATACCCTGAAAATAGAATATGTTTTATATAATGGGTTTTTGCTACATATTCACCGTTGGTATTTGATAATTGTCGAGTTACTTGTGATTTATTGCTGTTACAACTACTGCTGAGTGCTGTCTTGACAGCAGATTTGTTATGTGTTGAAATTTATGATTTCAATGTGTGGTTTGTTGGGATTTTGTTGATGGATTATATGCTGAAATTTATGGATTCAATGTGTGTTTTCGGTTGGAATTTTGTTGAGGGATTATGTGTTGAAATTTAAGTTTTCAATGTGTGATTTTGTTGGAATTTTGTTGATGGATTATATACTGAAATTTATGGATTCAATGTGTGTTTTCGGTTGGAATTTTGTTGAGGGATTATGTGTTGAAATTTATGTTTTCAATGTGTGATTTTGTTGGAATTTTGTTGATGGATTATATGCTGAAATTTATGGTTACAATGTGTGGTTTGTTGGGATTTTATTGAGTGATTGTATGCTGAAATTTATGGATTCAATGTGTGTTTTCGGTTGGAATTTTGTTGAGGGGTTATGTGTTGAAATTTATGTTTTCAATGTGTGATTTTGTTGGGATTTTGTTGATGGATTATATGCTGAAATTTATGGTTACAATTTGTGGTTTGTTGGGATTTTATTGAGTGATTGTGTGCTGAAATTTATGGATTCAATGTGTGTTTTCGGTTGGAATTTTGTTGAGGGATTATGTGTTGAAATTTATGTTTTCAATGTGTGATTTTGTTGGGATTTTGTTGATGGATTATATGCTGAAATTTATGGTTACAATTTGTGGTTTGTTGGGATTTTATTGAGTGATTGTGTGCTGAAATTTATGGATTCAATGTGTGTTTTCGGTTGGAATTTTGTTGAGGGATTATGTGTTGAAATTTATGATTTCAATGTGTGATTTTGTTGGGATTTTGTTGATGGATTATATGCTGAAATTTATGGTTACAATGTGTGGTTTGTTGGGATTTTATTGAGTGATTGTGTGCTGAAATTTATGGATTCAATGTGTGTTTTCGGTTGGAATTTTGTTGAGGGATTATGTGTTGAAATTTATGATTTTAATGTGTGATTTTGTTGGGATTTTTATTGATGGATTAGGTGTTAAAATTTATGGTTTCAATGTGTGATTTTGTTGAAATAAGTATGGTGACGAATGTGAAATTGAAAATAGATATATACTGATTTTTGTGGACATTGTTGTCGCAGGCGGTGCAGTCAAGATTGAACCATCGTCCAGACAAGAACAATCTAGAAGTAGATCAGGTAGGTGAATTACACCTCTCTTTTTATATGACACATAAGAAGTATTTTAAGTTGAATATTATTCGAATGCGATAGAGTTTATATTAGTTTGTTGAATGCTTAAATGTGAATAATCGATTGATTAGCTTCGGCTAATGGCATCCGAAAGGATGACCGGGACAAATGATTGATTAGCTTCGGCTAATGGCATCCGAATGGATGGCCGGGACAAATGATTGATTAGCTTCGGCTAATGGCATCCGAAAGGATGGCTGGGATAAACAATTAATTGGTTTCGGCTAATGGCATCCGAAAGGATGGCCGGAACAAATGATTGATTAGCTTCGGCTAATGGCATCCGAAAGGATGGCCGGGATAAACGATTAATTTGTTTCGGCTAATGGCATCCGAAAAGATGGCCGGAACAAATGATTGATTAGCTTCGGCTAATGGCATCCGAAGGGATGGCCGGGGCGAACGATTGATTAGCTTCGGCGAATGACATTCGAATGGATGGCCGGGACAAAAGAATGATTAGATTCGGCTAATGATATCCGGAAAGGATAACCAGAGTGAATGAATAGTTAACCTTAGCAAATGATGTCTTATGAGGATAGTCGGGTTTGAGATTATGGTTAATTACAATAGTTGGTGTATATATATATTGCATTACAAGCTATATGTGCCAAATATATGAAGTGATTATAAATGTTGATGCCTCATTTAACTGCCAGACCGTTTAGTCTTCATCATTATTATTATCATTAAGTAATTACATTCTCTTAAAATGTTTAATACTACTGCAGGGACTCATACCCACCAGATGTCTAGGAACCCGACACACGGGAACCTACTTTTGCAAGGAATCACGTAGATGCATACTAAATCGCAATATACTTCGTATGAAACAATGTACTGAACGCATAACTTTTATTAAACCCTTCTGTATAAATTTGTAATGGCTATTAGTTACGATAGGAATGCAAACTCATGTCTATGTAGGCTTATTTTTAATATGAATTTTCTAATTATGAAACCATAATACTATATGTTTATGTAAAATCCACTTTTAATGAAATGTTGATTGTATGGATGGTATTTTGATGATGTGAGGTAATTAGGTTTGCTGATTTCCGGTACCATATGTGTTAAAAAAAAATCTGGGTTGTTACATGTTTGGTGTAAGAACATGTTGATAAATGGTGAAAAACCCTTGCTGGAATTTTGGGTTGGATGATGAAGATGAGGATATTTCATTTTGGTCCTTTTTGTGAAAATTACAGTTTGGTCCCTGAACTTTGGAAAATTATAGTATGGTCCTTGGAGTAAAATTAGAGATTCTGGACAGAATTGAGGTTGATTTAGGGGCAAAATTTCAGTATAGTTATGAATTTACGAGGAGTTCAATTAGTCACTCAATTTGATATAATTACAATTTGACCCTAAAAATATAAGAAAAATTCAGAATGGTCCCTAGGTGAAATAATAGTATTTTGGATTGGCTTGATGGATAATTGAAGCTTATTTGATGAATTATTATCAATTTTATGAATTGAGTATTTGGAATTAGATTTCAGAAAAAACCTTTATTTTAGGTTTTTGCGAAAAATGGATAGTGAACTCTTAGATATGTTATTAAAGGTATTTTACTTCTTTTGAGTCATTTTTTAGTATATCTTCTTTTATATATTCAGATAATCCCGATATTCAACCTACGGGATGTCGGTAAGGTTTCGTCAATATTCTGCTTTTGAACCTTGTTTGCTTTTCAGTCAGGTGAGTGAATAATATTTAATATGCACGAGAAATAGTATAAATATTTGAATTGCTAGTATGAATTGGATTATGCATTTTGATAATATATACATTGATTACTATTCTTGATATGATAAAGCATAATCAATTGTTGAAGCTGACGGTCTGTTGCTGCAGGTGCTCTGTCACTGCTGGTGATCTCGCCGGAGCTGGAGAAGAAGGTCGAGCTCGCTGTTGGGGAGCTTTTGGAGGTCGCCAGTAACTGGTTGGAGGAGGAAGAAGAGGAGTTGTTTCATGTCTGTTTTTAGAGAGAGGGAGACACCATCGAGGAGAGAAAGAGCTGCAACGGGATGAGGAAGGAGAGAGAGCTTAATTGTGGCTGTGAGAGAAGGGAGAGATAGCTGGTTATTAGCTGTGGCTGACGGGAGAGAGAGTGGTATTTGTCAGAGACGAGGAAGATGGCCGAGAGAGATGGTTGTTTACGGGTCATTTTTTCTGGTGTTTCTGCATGCATTATTCCATCTCCTCTTCCTCGTTTCCGCGTGTTTTCCTCTGTTATTACTCTCTGTAACGTGTTATTTCTAGTCTTTTTTTTGTTCTATTTTCTCCTCCCCTCCCTCCTCCTCCATTGGTGCATCTGTGAATGGTTGCATTTATAGAGAAAAAAAATGCAACCGCTTGGCATGTGCATTGCATGAGATGCTTGCCCTCTACATTTTACAGAGGGCTGAGAGGCATGCTAGTTGCAGAGCTGTTCCTGCACTGTTCAGGTGTCGGAACAGTGCAGGAACATGAAAAATTGATTTTTGGGAGGGTGTGAGAAAATACAATTTGGTCCCTCAATGTTTAATTGATTCAATTGCATCCCCAATTAGTTTTAAAGTTTTAATGTTATGCAATTGTATCCCCGTCATAATATCAAAAGCAACCTTAAATGTGCACGCCTTTTTTATTTTGGTCTCTGGTTTCTGATTTGCGTGATTTCCTCAATTGACCATTAGACTCTCAATCCGTTCAATTCAAACCCTGATTTTGCATAATTGGCTTAAAACAATTCAATTTGATCTCCGAAAATTCCAATCTCATCAATTAAACCCGAATTAAATTCAAGAATTTGATTTATCATCGATTAAGCCCTTAATAAAATTAATTTGACCAATTTAAAATATAATTAAGTCCTTGCACTTAATTAAATCCTCCAATTGGATCTTAAATTAATTCCCGATCATAATTAAAGTTTAAATTGGTCGACGATTAAACCACAAAAATAAAATTATGTCTCTCAACTTAATTTTTACAAAGATTCATCCAACGATAATTTATATTTGCCTTAAATCTGTATTTTCCTCTATTTTTGGAACAAAAGAGATACGATTGGACTCGCGAAAACAACCAAAATTTCCACATTGATTTTTCTAACCACACCGACCCCTTTTATTTTATTTTTGTTATTTTTGGGTGGATTGTGGGGAGTAACCCAAAAGTTAGGTTATGACAATATGAGCCAATATCTGCTTGTGAATTGATAACTCCTCATTTGATTGATACCATGAGTTGAGCCTTTAGATATGAATATGTCTGTTTGATTATAATATATACCTACGGTATGCCAGTCAGAATACCCATGCTAAGTTGCTAACAGGGTAGTGTTAGCCTTTGTGAACATCGTATCTGAAACCCTAGTTGGTTGAGGAAGTCACCAACCTGTGTGGACTTGTCATCCCACAATACGGAGCCTCATGCTCATTGCATTTTGATTTTCTGACAAGCTTTACCTATTAAATTCTTGTTATGACTTTTTTGAGAAACTTCTTGCAAGAACTTCGAGCTGATTATATAATATACTTCTCACTGTTGTATTATCTCATATGTGTATATTAGATGTTATCTACTCACTGAGTTGTTGAACTCACCCCCTCATTATTTATTATTTTTAGGCTCGTATTGTAGGTCTAGTTAGTGCTCCACAGCTATAGCAGTATGTAATCAACTTTTGTATTAAGACAATTGAATTCTAATATAAAGTTAACTTTTTATTTACACTGCGTTGAACTCTGAAATTGAATTATAAGTTTGTAAGTTTGGGCTCGCATAAGTGTGGAACCTTGGAGGGGGACCATGCCTATGTGCTGGTCACGGATTCGGGAATTGGGTCGTGACACATTAGCTGGTCTCCAAATGGGTAATTATGCTCTTACTCCATTGGAGGTCAATTTTAAGATTCACCAGGATGAGCTTCTATCAGATCCATCCTTGTATCGGCAACTAGTTAAGTGTTTGAATTACTTGACGATTACTTGTCCTGATATTTCTTTTACTGTGCAGTAGGTCAGTCAATTTATGCAGGCCTATCAACATCTTCACCTTGCTGTTGTTCGCCGTATTATCCGATATCTGAAGGGTACCTCTTCACGAGGGTTGCTCTTTCCTAAGGAATCCTCCTTACAGTTAGAAGGATATAGTGACGTTGATTGGGCCGCTTGCGTAGATACTAGTCGCTCTGTGACCGAATGGTGTATGTTTTTTTGGTAAAACACTCATTTCTTGGAAGAGTAAGAAGCAAAATAGAGTTTCCAAATCCTCCACAGAATCCAAATATCATGCTATGTCTTCCGCATGCTCTGAAATTACATGGGTTCGTGGGTTATTGGGGGAACTTGGTTTTCCTTAGCTTCATTCCACTCCACGCTGATAATACTAGTACGATTCATATTATTGCTAATCTTGTATTTCATTAGCGTACAAAATATATTAAGGTTGACTATCATTCCATTCAGGAATCTTTTCACTGACATGAATTTACACTTCCTCACATTTTCACTAAACATTAAACTGCAGACATTTTCACTAAATCTCTCTCTCGGCATCAACATAAATTCTTAGTTGACAAATTGATGCTTCTTGATCGACCAACATCAATTTGAGGGGGGATGTCACGGGAATTAATTATATATTAATTAGGAAACTAATTAAAGTTGTAAATAGTAGTGTTTTAGTAGAACACTTATCCTTCCATGTTTATCCCTAATTTGTAGCTAGGGCATGTAAATCGGTTTATTGCCTATTTAATGGAGAAGACACTCAAGAGGAGGTCATTCAGTTTTCTTTACAAATCAATTTTGTCATTAACATCTTCTAAATTTATTTTAATATTGCATTTCAAAACACAAAATATAAGAATTAATGATGTTTTATGTTGAGCTTCGTAACAACAAGTTCAAGACTTTATTAATGTCACAAGTTATTTTTTTAACTATAATATTTATATAGTAGATTTTATGATCAAGCAATTGAGCTTTGTATTTTAAGTTCAACATTATGTCCTCAAGATTCTTATAACTCATTCAATATTGATGATGTATGTAATTTGGTTCAAACTTTTTAAGGCAAAGATTTTAGTGACCAAGAGAAACTTCATTTGAGGTTTTAATTGCAACATTATGAACTTTATGCACCAAAACATCAAAAGTTTTAGAAATTGACTATTTTTAAGAAAGCATTGGGTAGAACAATCACAACTTCCGGAAGATCAAAAGTCTATAATTAAGTTAACCTTCTAGTAGGTAATCCAGTGGTAAAAGTTTGACACTAAGAAATTTGTTCTTCTTGTGGTTTAGGTTCGCGCCCTGTAATTATTAATATGATGACCACTGGAAGCTTACATGGTCGTCAATTTCAGGCCTCGTGAGATTAGTTGAGGTGCGTGCAAACTGGTCCAGACACTAACCTGAAAAAAAATAAAAGTCTATAATTTATTTGATAGATTAATTTTGTTAATCTTAACTCTAGAACAAACTTTTTCTATAATTAAGTTGGTGAAAATAGATGATATTTTCTTACTGACAATATAGTGTCTACATAGAAAATAAGATTGTTATGAACTTCATAACTTATATGATTATGAAAAAGTTATACTCAATAAAAGATCATCAATGATGACTTAGTTTAGTTTTTTGTACCTATTCCTTTCCTTTATTTTCATGTCTATATTGAACATCTTTAAATATATGTGTTTATTGAAATGTAATACATACTAATAAAAAAAATAGAATTGTATTTTGTTATAATTATTAAGCTTATTAAAAGAAAATTTAATTTTGTTTCTTGTATCAATATATCTTGGCCTCCAAGCTAAGATTTGTAGGTTTGCCTCCGGATACAAAGGTCATTGATTTGTAAATGCTACGTTCATGCTACTAGCACAAGACATCTTGATTTCAAAAAACCTTAGCGTTTGTTTGGGAGTGTGGTTGAAGTTCCTTTTAAAAATATTTTTCATGCAGAAATACATTAAAATAATATATTTTTATTTTCTTAAAGCTATTTTTGACATCAGTACATGAAAATATCTAAAAACACCAATTTTTTAATTTAAAATTAAAAACAAAAATAAAAATCATTTTTTTAAAGCGCTTTTGAAATGTAGTGTCAAACACCCCCTTTAATATGTGTGTATCACATTTTTATACTAGCATGCTATGTATTTTTGTATAAGAATATTTGAAAGAGTGATAGTGGGGGTATTTTAAAATATTTTTTTCTTCAAAATACATCAAAGTAAAATTATTTTTTTATAAATGCACGTTAAAATTATCTAAAAACATTAAAAAATAATTTGAAGCAAAACAAAATAATTTAAAAAAAAAAGATTTTAAATCACAAAAACAAAAAAAAAAACTCTAGATGTTTAGATCTTAAAGCAAATTAATAGCCATCCTTCTTGTCATCAAAAACAATTTCTTCATTCCTAAATTCTCTCTAAACATTCATAAAAAAAACAAAAACTCAATGCATATAAATTCATTCATGTTGATATTTAAAATAAAAACGCCACAAAATATTTTCCAAAACAAAACTAAAAACTTATATTAAACACAAGAAAGGAAACTTTAAATTTCATGGAATTAAACTTGCCAGGATTCGACCTCCTACGGACGCCTGCTCAACACCAACCATCCTTCACACATATAATTCCAACCTCTACTACCCACCCATGGCTCTCTTTTATAGTTCACTTAACATAAATTTAAAAACAAGTTAAAATCTTGGCCACCCAAGCCTAGACGTATCAAGTTATGTATATATATAGCTTACCATTCCAAAACCCATATTTTCATGTCAAATTATGAAATAAAAAAGGGATTGACAATTACACTTAGGACTAAAATGTTGTCAAACATATTTTAAAAAAAAATTAAAGAAACACCATTCTTTTTTTACTCTCTTTTTGGGCTCGAGTTAAACGAGTAAAACTTACAAGATGAGCATGACTTGACTCGAACTCGAGATCTCCAATGCAAATTTCAAGCTTTTTGCCACCCGAGGTCGGATGTGTGAGCATATGTACTAGCTTTTTGCCACCCGAGATCTGGAGGTGTGAGCATCTGTACATATATGGGTGGCGAAGACTTCGATGGTGTTAGAACGCGAGTAAACAACTCAACTAACTTGATAAATTTTAAGAGGACATCAAGGAATGAGGGGTAAGAAATGAAGATCATTGTTAGTACCAACTGACAACCTGCCATTGGCATTGTGTTTATTTTGTGTCGAACTGTTATCATCATCCACCACCAACCTAATCGTGCCATGGCATTTGTATTGGTAAGGCAACGGTCTTCGATAATGATATACAGAGGCAGCATACATCCTCATTCTTATGACCACAAGCTATTATGCATGCACGATGCACTGAGTTTTTTTTATCTATGTAGAAAATTGATTGATTTATATGTGTTGTATTTTGTTATTTTAAAATTTAATTAGTAAAATTATAGTTGATAAAATCTCTTAGAAATGGGTTTTTTTTTCCCATCAAAAAGTGATTGAATGTTGCTACTGCGAAAACTCTTTGGATAAAATTTATTAGAAATGACTTTTTTCTATGTAGAAAACTGATTGTAAAATTTATTGCTCATTTTATTATATTAAAAATATTTTAGAATAATAATAAATAGGTCATATATATATATATATAGGTGTTGATATTTAATAAATATCAAAATATATAATTAGTCTCACATATTGATAAGGAAAACAATATTACAAATAATCATTATCATTATTTTAAATGTCTTATCTATAATAATAAGAAATTTTAAGACCTAACCATATTAACAAAAAAGTAACTATATAAATGACAAAATAAAAAATATATTATTAGATTTTAAAAAATTATTTGAACGGAAGAATAAAAATAAATAGAAAATATCATTTTTGAAATGATCACGAGCAAAAATTAAAATGTAAATATTAAAAAAATATAACCTTAATAACAGTAGAAATAATAAAAATTGGTGAGATCATAATTATTGTTAGAGAAACAAATTCCATAATTTTTTTTTTACTTTCATATTATTATATTAAAAGTATTTAAGAACAATGATATTAATTTTTTTCAAATATTAAACAAATATCAAAATATATAATTAGTCTGATATATTTAAAAAAAAATAAAGCTTACAAATAATCATTATTATTATTTTGAATGTTTTTTTTTAGTAATAATTAGAAAATTCAATACCTAACAATATTAACAAAAAATAAATATTATTATATTTAAAGAAATTACTTAACTTGAAGAATAAAAAAAAGAGAAATAATAACAAACATTATTTCATTAAAATTTGGACATTAAATATAAAAACTTAATAACATTGCAAATAAAGAAAAATTGGAAAGAGAAACTAAGAGCATATACATATAAACATGAACAGAAATAGGAACCATGTAAGAATTATGTATTAAAAATAAATGAACTAAAATAAAATCCAAGATTAAAAATATAAGGGATAAAAAAAACATATGTAATAAATTTAATTTAAAGGAAAAAAATGAAATAAATTCAAACA
Organism: Salix purpurea; assembly: GCA_027405865.1. Classification (NCBI taxonomy): domain Eukaryota; kingdom Viridiplantae; phylum Streptophyta; class Magnoliopsida; order Malpighiales; family Salicaceae; genus Salix; species Salix purpurea. The sequence continues at coordinate 5,879,028 of JAOWLH010000002.1, read as the reverse complement.
TTGAAATTAAATAATTTATAACAAAACCACAAATCAAAAAAATTAGGACCGAAATGAAACTGAAATCCATAATTAATTTGCATAGAATGATAAAATTGAAAAAAAAATCAAACTTTGATACCGCAACTATTAAGGATTTATAATAAATTTCCATGGAAGGATAATATTTAAATAAATGAAAACTTTGATGCCAAAAATATTAAGGATTCCAGACCAATCCGAAAATTAAAAGAATGAGGACCTAATTGAAACTACAATATATGATCAATATAAATTGAAGGACTAAATTGAAACAAATCGAAACCTATATAATAGCAATAAAGGCCAGAAAAACAAATTTGAATGTTCAGGGACTGAAATGAAATTTTACAAAAAACATTAGCGCAGGTAGGAGAGAGAAATGGAGGGGGGGAAATCAAACGACCATTGACATGTCTTTGGATACCACATAGTCACACGCACTGCACTAGGTGAAAGAGAACATGCCTTAAAATCATTTTAGAAGTCGGTTGGGCATTTTTAGACGTCAGAGTAAGTCGCAAGTGCCGTCTGAAACACGCATGAGCACGAAAACGGACGGCCCGTCAATAGTAAACCAACAAAAAAAAAATGGTTAATTACCGCATCGCCCCTCCCTCCCATGCATTATTTGTCCCTTTTGAGGGACAAAACGGTTATTGTATTGTTCAATGAAATATTAAAAAATAAATAAACCGACCAGACAAACTGGATTGGACTAGACCGAAAATATGCAATTACCGTGGAACCCATCAACCCAGGTGCTATTTCTTGTTTTTTTCGAGAGACAAATTCGTTAATCCACTGTGCATAAACAGGAAAAAAAACGAGCTCATATAGGTGCGAAGCAGCAGAGCAAATGTCCAGTCCACAATATCTGACCGATCTACTTTAGGTCTTTTTAATAAGAAAGACCTGTTATATCATCCCCAGAACTATCTTCTATGGAAGAATACGAATGCCTTCGAATTCTTGACAAGTACCAGGATCTTTTTTATTCATACTGCAAGCCAAGCATTTCATCAAACACCAAGCAAAGATCTTGGAGTAAAAGTACAAAGAGCGACAGTCAAAAGGATATTATCCAGCCCAAAAACAGTGCAAATCTAGCGAACACACTAAGCCAGACATGCTAGTTGAACTAAGTGAAATAGAGGCTTATCCTTCATTATTTACTATAGCTATAAGTAGACATCCATGGAGACCAAACATGAAACATCAACCATTATATATCTGCACCTTAACTCTACAGTCACAATCAACCTTACTCAACCAAGAGACACCAGGGCCCTTATTCAGTGTAGTGGCATTTTAATTCTAAGCCTGCGAAGCAAACATAAAGAGGTGTGATCAGTTACTTCACCACAACTTCCATGAATTATTTTTTAAAAAGTGATCAAGAATTATAAGCATATCAGGAATGGTTTGATTCTTCACCATAAATTTCTTCTTGGAAGTTTCAATCATCTCTTTTGGGTCAGTTTTTGTCTGCTTGTAAGCCTCAATCTTGTTCACCTCCTGCATTTGGATTTTTCAAAGGACAAAGTTACCATCCAAAACCAAAATCTCATGCCCAACAAGAAGCTGGCTCTTTTTTAATACTGGTTCAAGATAAGAGGCCAACAGAAAATGATTGTTCATCGTAAGCTTAATAGTTAGACATTAGAGAAGAGGACAGCACAAAAACCAGGCATGATCTAAGTCATACAAGATGGAAAATCCAGCAAATTACTATGAGCAGAGGGTAGCTTTAAACGAAACAATGAAAAAAAATAAGGGTACAGAACCAGGTAAATCTGGGAGGAACAAAGTGAAAGAGCATGAAACATGGGAATCAAATTAAAGAAAAAAGAAAGTGCAAACACTTGAAGCAAAAGATTCCTGGAGTTGAGTTAAACATATAGTATCAAATGGATAGATTAAATAAACTAACAAGAGAAAGTATAACAAAATCAATAACTGGAAGACCTAGGGGCATGAAGAAAAAATGGGCTCCAAATTACCTCAATCCAAGCTGCCAGTTTTGGTCTGCCAGCAGTAATATCATGCTTGAACACTTCTGACAGGAAGATGTAGAATCTTTCAACGAATGTGATATAGGCTATGTCCACCTGAGAACAAATGGTTTTTAAACATACATATAAAAGATAACACACACAAATGATGTGCAAAGGCAATAATTCACCTTACATATTTCTTAAAACATGTATACATGGTGAAAAATTCGACAAACAGAATAGGCTAAGGTGCTTGTGGTATTAACTGATAACATACCAAACTGAATTCTTGACCAAGGAAGAATGGCCCATCATCAAATTTATGCAGAGCATTTTCTAGATGATCAAAAGCAGGACCTGATGCAAGTTACGAATTATAGTTAGTCCATTTTATATATGAAAGAAAGATAGGAAAATCTGAAGTTACCAGCTTCCTTTGCCATGTCGCCCTTGAATGCAGTAAACACTGTACGGTTGAATGTATCAGTGTAGGAGAGCAACTCTGCAGTGAACTCTTTCTTAGCAGGATCCTACAATAACTTACTCTGTTAATTTTGTCAATTTGATAGGGAAATTACATCAAAAGTGCAAGAGAATTATATGCATCTTACCTCATGGAGAAGGGAAGGTCCTTGGAAGTTGCTTTCTAGATATTTAATCAAATCCAGACTCTCCCCGATGATTTTGCCCTTGTGTTCCAGTGAGGGAACCTATGAACAAAATGGTTTTGTAATCAACCAAGAAATGATAAACAATTCGTAGGTTAAACAACAACCGCACGCAATTGATACAGCTAGCTATCAAATGAGTGCTCATTCCAAGAATCAGACCTCTACTCCAGGAAATTTCAGTGGAAAATTGATGTAACGGCCAATAATTCAGTAAGCACCAGGCTAAATTCAAAAACTTATCAGCTTTATGGCCACACTATTTTACTAGAGCCATAATGAACAGCTTCAAGAGAGCCATATGAGAACAAAGCATAATCGACAGTGCTTCAAAAACAATACTATTTCAGCTCATACTACCCCAACTACAAACCCTACTTTTGTGGGTTTTTAACAGGAAACTTGTAAAACTGATGCATAGCAGTTTTTTTTTTCTTTTTTCTTTGAGACCTACTGCAATATTGTCTACAAAAATAGAAAGAAAAATTAAAGAAATGTGTAAGAGTGACAGATGATAATAAAAAGAAGCATTAATGAATATTAAATAAAAAATAAATAAAGTATTAACCTTGTTTGGAGGGTAAACTTTCTCTGAATACCAGGCAGGCCTGTTTTGAAGGATCAGAGGGACTAGCTTAATCTCATCCTGCAATCCCTCCCTGCGCCCATCAAAAAGAAAAATAAAGAATAAATAAAAAGGAAAGTGACAGTGACAGTAAAGAATAAAATATAATAGAGCGGATAAATAAGAGACCTTGAAATTCCTGGCGATCCAAACTCGCTGGGCATATGGACACGTGTAGCATGTATACAGCCTTAGACGCAACAAAAACATCAGCTAATTTAGAGACAAAATTCTTACTCCTATCAACCACAACAACAGCAACAAAAGAAAAACAGACTTGGTAATTCCATCAAAGAGTGGAGGTTGCTCTGCAGTCGCATCCAATGATGGGGGCAATATCTCCGGTACGCTCTTATCCAAACTTCCGGTGCCGAAAACAAAACAGAAGGCAGAGAGAAATCAATCAAACAGCAAAACACAAGTTGAAGAATTGAGAGAAAGCAAGCGACGGATTCTTACGCCGGAGAAGCCATGTCAGTTAGAGTGAAATGGTTTGTTTGGTTGTTGAGGACGTATGATCTGCCTTTTTTTTTATAGGTGCAAAACAGCGGTGTTCTGGGACAGAATCGTATCCAAATACCGGGGGGGGGGGGGGGGGGGGGGGGGGGGGGGGGTTGGATTAAAAAAATATTTTATTATTTCAGATAAAATTAAAAAAAAATGTTTTTATATTATTTTTATGAGTTGATATGAAAAATGTTTTTTTTAAATATTATTTTAATATATTTTTTAATAAAAAAACATTTTTAAAACAATATTAATCACATTATTAAATAGATATTAAATGGTCTGGGTTAGATTTATATGACGTTTCATTTCAATTCCAATAATACGACCGTGGTAATGCTGTCCGTTCTAAAATATTATTAAGATTTGAAAAAAAAAAATTATTTTTTATGAACTGGTCCAATGACAGCAGCATTTTACAGCCTCCAAGGAGGACGAAGAGGAGGTAGGTGGAGAAATAAAAAAACATGTTCCAGATTGGCACGACACCCACTCTGTACCGTTATTTGCATATTTCGTATTTCTACTTTTGATATTTGGTTTGGTTTCTTAACTTTAGAAATTTTCATAAGTTTTTCTTTAAATATAAATAGTGTAGTGGTGGTTGCAGTGGCGGTGTACGATGGAAATTAAATGTAAAATAAACTCGAAGCAAATTAATTTCTTTGATTTTTTTTTTATATTTTCTAATCTATGTTTTTTTTTTAATTTTAATTTTAATTTTAATTTCATTCTTCAATATTTTATTAAATGATATGAACCGTTTCATTATTAGGATTAAGCTTCTAATTATTTTCCATTTATTTTTTATAAAGTTATCATAATCTCATGATCTAAACTCTGAGTTTAACTAATTAAATGGTTGGCTTAAGGGTTTTTTTTCTCTTATAATTTGTTTCAAATTATCTTTTATTGGTTTATCTCAGTTTAGAGACCCGGATTACGAGTTTGACAAGTTAACCTCAGTTAATGAAATTGATTTTTTTGTAATTTTATAGTTGATTTTTTTTCAATCTTCCATGTCAAGTTTATAGAAAACTAGACTTCATAATTTATTTTAATTTGTTTTCTATGAAGTTATCATGATCTCACGACTCAACATGTTGATTGACAGGTTAACCCGGATTGACCCAAATTGACCCCATAGGTTGTCATCTTTATATTTATAAAAAAATATATATCATATTGGATATTTTTTTGAGTCATACTTTGTGTTTTATTGATTATGTAAGTTGTTTTTGGAGTCATCAAGTCGACTGGTTGCATCGAATCACTTTCTATACAATTTAAGTTATTTTCTACTATAAAAAAACATTGGTAAAATATTTTTTTATTTTAAATAATTGATTCGACCTATAATGTAACACGAGCTAGTGCTCTAATTATACAATACATTAATGGCATGTATGGCATTGAAGCCAAAATGTTGTTTGTTAACTTTATGATTTATTTTATTTGTTTTCTATTAGGTTATTAAGGGTTTTTACTATATCAATCATAATGAAACCCACTTTAACCTTATTTGCATAGTCTTTTTTTCAATCAATTTTTTTAAAAAAGTTTTATCATTTACATTAAATAATTTTTTTGTTATCTCACTCTTATAACATGGATCTTTGGTTTGGGGGGTTAACTAAATTAACTTTTTTTTTCTAAATTAACTTTCCCCCAAATTTTATCATTTAATATTGGATTAAATAGCAATTAGACTTCATAATTTATTTTGTTTGATTTTTATTAGGTTATTTTGGCCTCATGACTTGAGAATGATATTTAACGGGTTAACCTGAGTTAACTATAATTATTTTTTTATTGATTTTTTTTCTGATTTTATCATTCAATACTATATGGTTTCGAAATTAAGTTTCGTAATCTATTTTGATTCGTTTTTATATGGAGATATTTTAGTCTCATAATTAGGGGTAAATGTTTGGGCTTTTTAACCCTAGTTAAATTGAGTTATTATTTTTCTTTTTTTCTAAGAGGTTGTCTTAGTCTCATGATCTGAGACACAAGTTTTGACATGTTAAACCTAGTTAAATAAAAAAAATCATTTTTTTTCTAAAAGGTTATATCGATCTCAAGACTCGGGTCATGGATTGTTCAATGTTAGATTTTATGTTCATGGAGCTGTTTGTGTCTCATTAAATTTTATGTTTCTTCAATTAAATTTTATCCTTCAATATTTGATTGAATGAGAACTATGCTTCATAATTTGTTTTGATTAGTTTCCTAAAAGATTATCATATTCTCATAATCTAGATCACACTTTTGACATGTTAACTTGGATTAATCATAGTTAATCTAATATATTATTATCTTAATATTAAAAAAATGTCATCTTGAAATTTTTTTGGAGTGAAACTATGTCTTCATAGGTTATCCAGGTTACTTTTTGACTTGCCAAGTCAACTGAATCACACCAAATCAATCTACATAAAATTTAAATTTATTTTTCTACTAGGAAAAATTAAAACACCAACCATTTTTTAATATATATTTTAAAAAAAAGTTTAGGTGAAATTTTAGATATATAAAATAGTCATATTGGGTGGGCGTATATAATGTCACTCTTCTTGTTCCAAAGTAGATAAAAATTCATATTGCCAAGATTTAGGTAAAATTTTAGATAAAAATCTCTAGTTGCTAGCCCTCTCATGTCATGATGCTATAGTTTTAACTATCCTTATTCTTTGTTTTTGATAACAACTTTTTTATTTTATTAAACAATAAGCTAATTTGTGTAAGATTTTCAATGTAGCTATAAAGACAATTCACTATGAATTGGAATAGTTTAATTATTATTATACCCTCCACTTCAAAAAAATTAGTTGTTGGGTTCGAGTTTTTTTGTGTTTTTTTATTGTTTATGAATAGTGCAACTATTGTTTTACCTCCTGTTGCAGTCAAACAAACATTGCCTAGTCATGGGTGTATTGGGCATTTTCTTTTTTGATGAACAATTAAATATCATTTTGCCCTTCAATAAGACAAAATAAAAATTATCAATAGGGCTATTGCTGGGTTTTCCATTATACTGATCAACATAAATACTGATATACAATAAGCTAATTTGTAAGACAAAATAAAAATATCTTTTTTGATTGTTTTTTTCGTCCTGATTTATGCTATATAAGTTTTTATATATTTCAATTTTATTCTTCATTTGAAATTGATAGTATAGTTTTTTTTTTTCCATTTTGTTCTTATTCTTGTAATGTTGGATTTCGCTTAAATACATTAATTTTTTTTTTTGAAATTGAAGTTTTTTTTTTGTTTCAATTTTTTTCTTTAATTAAAATTGATCATATTTTTTTTTCTCATTTTAGCCCTTATTCTCTTATATTTTTATTTTATTTTAATTCCTTTAATTTTTTGATCCTTCTATAATAATCTCTATTTTTTGTCCATGTTTATATTTAAATACTCTTAATTGTGATTTTTAATTTTTATTATTTTCTCTTTTGTTGAGTTTGTGCTTTTATTCAATTTAGTCCTTTTTTTTAATGTGTGTTAGTGATCATTTGAAAATTGATTTTTTTTCTTTCTTCTTATTTTTATTTGTTTTTCAAGTCAAATGATTTTTTAAGCTAATAATATTGATTTTGGTTTTGTTATTTATTGTATTTTTGTTTGATCTTTTGTTAAATTTTTTAGATGTTTTTATTTTACTCTTCGGGTTAATTTTGTAATTTTCATTGTTTACGCAATAAGAATAATAATTTTAATTTTTTTTCTTTCTTGCTCTTTCGTTAAAGTTTTTGAGTTTTTTGTTTTATTCCTCGGGATAATTAATAATTTATATTGTTTTAACAACAACAACAATAATAATAATAATAATAATAATAATAATAATAATAATAATAATAATAATAATAATAATAAATTTAATTGGTATACTCTTGGTAATAATAGTGATATTATTAATTATAATGATGATAACAATAATAATTTATTGTAATGGCTATAGTGCTTATGGTGTTAATAACGACGACGTTGATGATAATAATAACAATAACTCATAAACAATATGAAGAATATCAATAATAACAAAAATAATTATAATAATGATAATAATACTTGTAATCTTAATGATATTAATAAAAATAACGGTGCTAGTTATTGTAATAATTATTGTGGTAATAATGACAATGATTATAACAATTATGATAATGACAACGATAATATTGCTAATAATAATTAAAATATTGATTATCTATAGTAATGCTAATAATGACAACTATAATGATTATGATAATTTAACAATCATAGTAATAACAATGAGAATAATAATCGAAATAATTCATTAGTCGATGTTATATTTGTTAAAAAATGATATTTATGGCTTTTCTATGTATTGGGGTGAATGATCTATATTATTAGTAATACATTTTTAAAGAAATCAGATAAAAAATTAAAGAAAATATTGAGCCACACATTTTTTTTCAAATCATTAATTTGGATATTAGATTTAAAACATTATATTTAAAGAAGTTGTAAAATTTAATTCTTAATAAATACAATACCGAATGATAAATTACTTGAATTATTACTCTTATTGTTATTATTATGATTGAAAGTAAAACAAAATTTTTTTTATCAACATTGAATTTTCTTTTTCTTTTTATATAAAGAACAAATGAAAATAATTGAACAAAATTAAAGGAAAAAAGAAAAATTATTATTATTATTATTATTATTATTATTATTATTATTATTATTATTATTATGAGAGATTACCAGACTATCGAACGCAATATAAGTTAATGTGTTATTTTCTTTCTTATTTGCCTATAAAACTTTTGATTATTTAGTGTTTTATAATTTTATTATAGATAAAGTGTTGAAAATAATGATAGCAATTGTTTCTAAAGTATTTGTTTCATAAAAATATGTTAGACTAAATATATATTTTAATATTTTTTTAATATTAACACATTAAAATATAAAAGGAAATTGAACTGAGAGTTTTTTAATATGAAATTAATTTAATTTCAGTGTTCTAAAGTACTTTTGATATAATAATATCAAGAATAAATCTTAAAGAATAAAAATATTTTAACTTCTTTATAAAGTAAAAATCACTGTAAACTAAAAATATATTAAGTCACACATAGATAAAACATGTGAAAAACAAAATAGGAATAACAAATCACTAACAATATAACATTCACTTATATGCATAAGAGAAAATTTCATTCTCATTTCATATTGTTTATTATGTCACACTTTTAATATTTTTTATATTTAAAAAATATTTAGCTCTGTTTATAGCGAAGCGCAAGACAACTAGATCGTGCATGCTATAACTAGCGGGGTAAAGATATTAAAAGAGCTTTCCAATAAATAGTTTGTTTGTTTTTATGTTTTAAAAATATTTTATGTTTTTTCTTTGCTTCAAATTCTTATTTTTAATATATTCATTGATGTACTAATATCATTTTTTTTAAAGATATATAAAATATTATTTTAATATATTTTTGAATAAATAATACTTTTAAAAACAAATACTATTATAATATAAAATAAAATAGTTATTCTATAAAAGCGTTTCAATATTTTAAAAGCTAGATGTCGCGTACGAATTACTACCTGAAAAAGATAACAAGAATATTTGTTGATTGTACGTATATAAATTGGAAGTTTCACTTGGTATTCAGATTGAAATACTACGAGTACAATGGGTAATTTTAAAAATATATTTATCATTACGTTTTATAAAATTTTAAAACAATTACTTTGAGTTATTTTTGTTTATTTTTTATAATTTAAATTTTATTTGAAAATTTTAAATGTCCTATTAAAGTTAATCTATTTTTTAATATATATAACCCCTTTTATTTTTGTTTATTGTTTATGATTTAAATTTTATTTAAAATTTTCCTATTAAAATTAATTTTTTTAATATGAATATATCATTTTTATTTTTATTTTATTTATTGTTTATGATTTAAATCTCATTTGAAATTTCAAAATTACTTGTTAAAGTTAATTTATGTTTTAATATGAATATATAATGTTTTTATTCTTGTTTATTATTTATTATTTAAATTTTATTAGTAATTTTATAATTTCTTGTGAAAATAAATTTAATTCTTAATATGTATATATAATTAATTTTTATTTTTTTGTTTATAATTTTTATTTTTTTGTTTATAATTCTATTTTAAATTTTCAAACAACCTATTAATTGGTTTTTAACATATATAACATTTTTTATTTATTCCTTACGATTTGAATGTTAAATTGCATAATTAATTTTTAATATGATTATATATCCCCTCTTTATTTTTGGTTATTTTTTATAGTTTAAATTTTGTTTGGAATTTCAAAACTTCATGTTAAAGTTAATTTATTTTTTTAATATGTATATATAACCCCTCTTTATTTTTGTTTATTGTTTAAGATTTTTTTTTTGTAATTTTAAAATTATCTGTAAGAAAATAATTAATTTTTTAATTTGTTTATAAACACACACACACATATTATGTGTGTGTGTGTGTGTGTGATAAAGGTTTTATTTGATTTATGAAAGCTGCCTGTTAAAGTTAATTTATTTTTTAATAAGTACATATAAACCCCCCGATACAGCGCCGCTTCAGCCGCTCTTGCTATTAAGAGTTAAGACCCTCCACCACGCTCGGCCGGCACATCCAACCCTTCCACTGCGCCAATCAAATACATCCACTTGGTCTGCCTTGTGTTCGTTTAAGCGGCTGATGAGGCAGAGGATCCTCTGCTCTCGCATTTTCACTGTCCCTTTTTATTATACAAACTTCATTCCTGTTCGAGCCTACATACCCATAGCTCGCTATTTCGCTCTCCCTTCCCTTTCTCATCGCAGTATAATCATGCCTAAGGTACACACAAATTCCAATTCTATATAATTGATAGTGTTTTGTTTATAATTGTTGGATGAATTGGGATTTTTGCAGAGTGAACGACAAAAGAGGAACGTCGAGGCAAATACCGATAAGGCGGCTTCTTCCTCATCGATGCCAAGTGCGGTGGCTGAAGAAGTCACTGACAGAATTGTTGGGTTGAGAATAAGAGCTGAAAACGAAGTACAAAAAACTATTTGGAAGCCCGAGTCTTCTCAAACTATTGCCAATGCTGATGTTGAAAATGTGTCCGAAACAACTCTGAAAAGCAGTGCTAGCTTGAGTAGAATATTCAAGGGTAATTTGTTGGAGAATTTTACAGTGGATAATTCGACCTATTCACTTGCTCAAATAAGAGCCACTTTCTATCCTAAATTTGAAAACGAAAAGTCTGATCAAGAGGTACTCTCTCTGATTTCTCTCTTTGGATTCTTTGTTTTCATTTTTTTTATGATTTGGATAATCTGTTGCTTGTTCATCGCAGATTAAACCAATTTGTTTCTTCCACTTTGATATGCACAGATTAGGTCCAGGATGATAGAGGTGGTGTCTAAAGGGTTGGGAACCTTGGAGGTAAAGGGTTTATAAAAACTTTGCATTAAAAATCTGTTGACTTTACTTACCCTGTCTGACATTCTGTTCATACGCATATTTGATTTTTTTTTTTTGTATTTTCATTTTTTATTTTGAATTAAAGATTTTTTTGGTATTTTTAAATCATTCATGTGCTATGTAAAAAATAATTTAATTTAAAAAAAATCATTTTAATGTATATTTAAATAAAAAACACTTTCAATATAACCTCAAATATACTCTCAAACAGTCACACTATTTTCTGCCTCTTTTGTCTGTTTAGCAAAATCCACACATTATCGAATTGACAACATTTGGCACTTTCGATTGGCAATGAAGTGAAAACCCATCAAACTACAGTTAGATTTTTCCAGTCTTTCGTAGATATTATCTGAATCCAGAATTTGTGGTTATTGTTCTTTAGATGTTTTCTTCTAGTTTAATGATATGCTTGACTGCTTGGCTCTGTTAGTAATGACCTTTTCCACAGGTAACTCTTAAACATTCCGGGTCCCTTTTTATGTATGCGGGTCATGAAGGTGGAGCGTATGCCAAAAACAGTTTTGGGAATGTGTATGTGCACGATATCCTTTCACCCCTTCTCCTCTTTCCCCATGTCTAGCGGTTCTAGTGTGCTGTTTTATCAATTTTAGACTAGTGCTTTTTATTTCTCAATTGCTCATCTTGTTTCTGCTTTTGCTTAATTGGTGGGCAGGTGTGTTTCATGCACTGTCTTTACCACATTTTTCACACTCCATCATCAATGGCTACCTTTTCTCCAATTGCATAAGATGTAGCTTGCTGAACATAGTTTTATAATGTAGATACACTGCCGTTGGTGTCTTTGTTCTTGGACGGATGTTTCATGAGGCATGGGGAACTGCAGCTGGAAAGAAGCAAGTGGAGTTCAATGATTTTCTTGAGGTGATATTGGAATAAGATTTAGAATGTGCTAAGAAAGGAAAAGAGAATAGATTCTTCATGCCCCGTTTTGACCTGTTAATTTTTTTTAGCCAATCCTATGCTGTATAATTACACAGTTTCTGTTTCTCTCTCCTGCTCATCATTTATGTTCCTTTTGTCTGTTGCATTTATGTTTATGTGTAATGCTTATATCAACAGTTTTAAGGCTCCATTTCTGTCCAGCTTTCCTTATCTAAATGCAATGTCGGTTTGCTTGCTGATTTCTGATTCCTCATCTGGTTCAAAGTTTTTCCTAGTTCATCATCTTACTACTATTTGAGCATAACTCCTATTATCTTATCATTATTTCATGTTTCACCATCAAAATAGTAAAATTAAGCTTTACTTGTTGGAACTAACAGTATCATTTCCTCCATTTAGATAAACCGCATGTGCATATCAATGGAACTAGTTACAGCTGTTCTAGGAGACCATGGGCAACGACCTCGAGAAGATTATGGTAGTGTGCTTCTTCCAAATTTTTTGACGTAGAATTTCCAATTACTTCACATGATCTTTAAGACACCGACTTCTTGTCATTATTCTTTTATAGAATTAATTGCAAGCTTGAGCTTTTATTAGGAAGGTATTTTTTGATTGATCTAACTTGTTTGGAGTGAGAGCTTAAGTTTTATGGTGTTGATTGGATGACCAAAATTTGGTATTCATGGTTTTATTATGCCTCAGATTTTGGCAAGGAACTTCAAAAGAAGATGAATAGTGGATGCAAATAATTGCGACTTTGTCATTATTATGAGATTGACAGTGTGATTTTTACTTTAAAATTGAATTGACAAGTCAGATTATTGTGAGGGCATATGTTCTCCCTTCTCCAGTATGTTGTTGCCACATTTAACTAATTCCTTTGGGCTTGTGGAATTTCCTTACTAATGCTCATGTCCTGTGTTCTTGCTGCAGTGGTGGTGACAGCAGTCACTGAACTGGGCAATGGAAAGCCAAAGTTCTACTCAACTCCTGAAGTTATTGCCTTTTGTCGGAAATGGCGTCTTCCAACAAATCATGTTTGGTTGTTCTCAACAAGGTAATGATTTTGAATCTGTTTTGTTTGTCTGCTGTAAGAATTGATTTAATTTATTTATCTCTCAATTAATAGTTGTCATAGTGTTGATAGAAGACAGTCTCTTGAATTCTGAGATGTGTCTATCTTACAATCTTAAAGTGGTTGGAACAATTGAGGAAGGGTTAGAATTGAAAAATGTCATCTGGTTAATTTGGGTGGAAGGAAGAGAATCTGATTTTCAAATAGAGTTCAAGGAGGATTTACTTGAGATATCACCAAGGGAGAATTATAAATGAACCTCTTATATCAAAAGAAAAGAAAAATTAGAAAGAAACAAACACAGAGTATGGATGGGGCACCTAGACTCTAGCAATACAAAATATGATTCATTTGACCAATATAATGTCCATAAAAAAGTGGAAATTACAAAATACTTTTGTATGACTGGTTGGTTTTGGTAAAGATATGTCATATGCCCTCCCACTTTTGAGGCCCGGACAATGTTCTAAGCATTAGCTGTAAAGCAAGCATGACTTTTCTTAACTGAGAATTTCCTTCATTGGGAAGCTTTTCATCTCATGATTAGGAAATTTTCTCAAAAGCCTCAAAATTGAGCGCTTAATTGAGAACTGAAAGAAATCCTAACGCACTACATTCTATGTGGTAAACTTAAATTTTTCTTGCTGGAAGAAGATTTAACAGTTGACTGCTGAAAATTATAGAAATATGGCTAGACATAGTGTAAAATGCTGAAACTTACAACCAAATGCGTGCATCAGACCCTTTTCTTCTATGTAGCTACCTGGCTGGTTTCTACAATGGAAGATTTGTTACAAAGAGGAAACTTTTTGTCCGCCTTTTAATGATTGCTAAATCAGGCATTCATTTAATTTTCTGGTTATGCCACAATAGTTTCATTATCTTCTGTTTCTTTTCTTTTTTCCTTTCAAGTTATGTTTAAGATTAAGGTAATTACAATAAAGAGATGCTTAAGATTAAGGAATTTTTCCTGGAAAAGGGAATTGTAGGCCAGAAGGATTTCCAAGTTACTTTTCGATCTTATCATTTAAGCTAACTTTTTTTCTTTCTTTCTTTCTTCTCAAAGAGGTTATTAGGTTTTCTTCGGTGTAGAAATGCCATATAATATCTTGTCTTCAGTACCAGAATTGCACTTCATTTCTTATATTGCACATGGTAAAAAGAAAGCAAAACATAACCTCTCTATACTTGCTTGGTTCTTATTTTTCTCCAGAAATGAAGTTTAAAATCAGATCTTATAATCTAGGAATTTTACTTTTCAATTTTATTTTCTTGGCAGACCTTCATATTTTTCATCTTCTCAAAGAAGAATTAAGTTCTCGCGAGTATAGAAATGCCATTGATATTTGTTTTGAGGACAAAAGAAATACTTTTCTTCTTTCCTATTTGGGCTGCATCTGACACGAGAAACTAAAGGAAAATCTATTTATAATCTGTGTAATATTATTTTCTTTCTGGAAGAAAGTTCAAATCATTGTAATTTAGCAATATAACAATCATGGTACACTGGAAGGATAATGGGAACTGTTTATGCAACACTAGTCTTGGTTTCATTAAATCCACTAAAGTTATAAATGTCTGCTGTTGGAACAATCATTGAAAGAAATTGTTGAGTACTTTATTTTCTTAAGCCCCAATTAATGTCTTATTAAAGGTAACTCACTTGAAGAAATTTTTATTACAAGTGACTTTGAACTGCTCAGTGTGTGATCTTATATGTCTTGAAAGCTAGTTGAGATATGTTTTGTAATTTATATATATACTTTGTTAATCAAGGAGATCAGTGACATCCTTTTTTGCGGCCTATGATGCATTGTGTGAGGAAGGATTGGCAACAACTGTTTGTAGGGCTCTTGATGAAGTTGCTGATATATCTGTGCCAGGTGGAGTTTTAAAGTAGAATGTGCTTCAAATATGTTGTGATTTTAGATAATTGAATTATATGTGAAGTAATAAAGTCATGGGTTTTTGAAATTTCTCCATTTTCCACCATCATGAAAGTGTGCATGGTGATGATTGTGGGTAACAACATAATTTTCTAACAACAGATGAAAAGATGAATTGTATACATATAATCTATGCATAGTTGCGATCGAAGGGTGAGGTGTGCTTGTGCTCAGAATCAATTATTGATAATTCAGAACAAACATCTCTTTTCATTGTTTTAAGTTTTGTCATAATCAATGAGAGTTGAAAATGTGATTTAACTAACTTAAGATATTTATAGCATTAATTAGCTTTTATGGATATCCAGGTTCAAATGACCACATAAAGGTGCAGGGTGAAATTTTGGAAGGTCTTGTGGCTCGTATTGTTAGTCATGAGAGCTCAAAGCACATAGAGGAGGTATTGAGAAAATATCCTCCTCCACCAGTTGAGGGAGGTATGATGCATTGTGTACTGTGTTCACACCTCCTTTTGTTTTATGCTCATATGGTTACTCTTATTCATCTTTTGATTTACTTACTATTCTACTTTTTGAAGTTGACAAGCCCATAATTTTTCTTCTTTCATTTAGATTCTACTTGTATATCCTACCATGGTCCCTACAATTTTTGATGTGTATAGACATAAAATGATTGTAATCTACCCATGCCTATCCTCATTTATTGATTCACCATTTATTGTCTTTGTTGAAAAGGTCAATGCAATGCCCTCCCATCCCCTTCTCTATCCTTGTGATCACTGTACAGACACAATCAATGAAACTTGCATTTTGATATTTTTGAATTACATCTAATTTGGTTTTATACTCCAGCTGGCCTTGACTTGGGGCCAAGTCTAAGGGAAATCTGTGCTGCAAATAGGTCAGATGAAAAACAGGTGAATCAGAGTTATAATCAACCTGAAACAAAAAAACATTATATTTGCTTTAGAAAATTAGATTATAAAAGTAACTTAATTGAATCCACTGCTGTTTGATTTGTGAAACACTGCTGCAGCAAATAAAAGCCCTCCTTCAGAGTGTTGGCTCTTCATTTTGCCCTAACTTTTCAGACTGGTTTGGGGTTGAATCTGGTGATAGCCATTCCAAAAATGCCGACAAATCTGTTGTCTCAAAATTTTTACAAGCTCACCCTTCTGATTTTTCTACCACCAAGTTGCAGGTGAGGCCATTCAATATTATTATAAAATGTTGCTTCATAATTAATTTTCATGCTCTCAAAATAATACAATCCTTCAGGACATTTTGACTTTCATGGTTTGCGAATTAATTATACTTTTTTTTTTTGTAGAGCCAATATAGTTTTAAAAAGCTGCATATGGTGCTGTTTCTGAAGTTCTAATTTTAACTCTTGATTGATCTAGGAAATGATTCGTTTGATGAGAGAAAGACGTTTACCAGTTGCTTTTAAATGCTATCACAACTTCCACAAAATCAGTTCTGTATCTGTTGACAATCTTTTCTATAAAATGGTCATTCATGTCCACAGTGACTCTGCTTTTCGGCGATATCAAAAAGAGATGAGGTTTTTGTTTGAACTTACAATTTAAATTCCTGTTTTAATATCATTAGTTATTCACAAATAATGTTTGCTTTTATCTTATTATCCATGCTGCCTAATTAAATGATTTCCATGTTGTAGGTCCAAGCCTGGATTATGGCCATTATACCGAGGTGAAACTCTTGAATCTTGTAACCAAGGATGATTTAACTTTAGGTTGCATTGCAAAATTTCAGTTATGTTAAGATAACACACACACACAGACACGCGCGCGCGTGCATGTACATTTATTCTTATTATGCTTATATGAAGTTAAAATTTTGTGTTTGCAATGTTTGATGAGTTGCATTTTTGTAAAAATGCTATCTGATAGTGATTTAAGCATTGTTCGATTGTGAAGCCAAGTACTCAAATGTTTCCCAAGACATAACAGAGAGAATATTACATTACTGACGGTATACATTTAGATGTTCTGAAAAGTATAAATGCCGAGAAATACATTGAGTTAATCAAGATGCAATTTTATATTTATAAACCCCATCTCCAATTTGTTATCAATAACTGAAATGAATCAATGAAAGGGGACACATGTTTGGGTAATACTAATAAAAATCTTTATATTATATGAAGTGTTATCATGTCCTTGAATGTGTGTGTGTGTATATATATATATATATATATACATACTATTTCTCATGTTGACTTGTTGGATTTTGAGAGGAGTGGGGGAACATGGGAAGTGGGAGCTTGAGTAATTCACAGTATTTCTAACATCTTTTTATTGATGTAGGTTTTTTTGTTGACTTTAACTTATTCAAGGCTAATAAGGAAAAAGCTGCTGAAATTGCAAAAAACAACATAGGTGGAATTGTTAATGATAGAGCAAAAGGTGATTTAGCTGATGATGATGCAAATTTGATGATCAAACTGAAATTTCTTACATACAAGGTATGCGATTTTCAACATATATATTTTTTTTTTGATTTTAAATTGTATGAGAAGGTATAAAAGTTTTGTTCATGTTTGAAGGTTAGAAACTTGCAAAGCAATGATGCTTTTAATTATATATTTTTGTTAAGTGCTGCATTTGTTTGTTTAATTTTTAAGAAGAGAGATTATCACAAGTAGTTCTACAAACTTTTTTTTTATTAAGTGCTGCATTTGTTTGTTTAATTTTTCAAATTAGAGATTATGACAAAGAGTTTTACAAAACTTTTTTTTTAAAGCTTACAAAATAAGTCAATTATCCAACAAATTATCGTAGAATTTACCAATTCGATTTTAGTAAATTTTCCCCCTTTCTCCTCAATGCACTTTTCCTTTCTGGTTATTATTGTCTTTCTATTTTATGAAGTTGCTTTTCTTTTTTAAATTGGCCTAATACTAATATGGTGCCTTTACTTTTCAAGTACAATTTTTACTTTCCATCTCTACTTTAAATTTATTAAAGCATACAATAAAAATAAGAAAAAAAACATTATTAACAAACATTTTCCAATAGAGGAAATAGTGCCCCCATTGAAATTTGCATTGAAAATAAGAAATGATGAAGAGAGATTAGGAAAGATGAACCAATGAAGCTTAAAATCAGTATACATGATATTATATGTTTGTTAGATAATTTTTTATATCATATTGAAATTGAAGAGATAAAAACAATATTTTTTTTAGTTGAAGAGACTGACAAAAATATAAAATAAATATATTAACATAGATAGGTGCAATAGTATTGTCCACATGAAGAGGAGTTGGTGTATCCTGTGGGAAACCAAGCTCATAAAGAAGCTCATGTAGCCAAAATATCTCTGAGTAGGCTTGAGACAGCTCTGTATTCAGATTCAGTTGAGGACTTGGAAACTCTATCTTGTTTCTTGCTTTTCCATTAAATGAGTGCAGGTTCATGGAACATACACCATCCAGTAGTGGATCTTCTAGTGTATGAACATCCAACATAATCAATATTACTATAGGCATTTAGAGTAGGAGAAGCACCAGTAGGATAGCATAGCCCTCTCTGTAGAGTACCATTCACAAACCTAATGATCCTTTTAATAGCAACCAGATGAAGATGTCTAGGGGAAGCATTGGACTGACTAACCGGTTGAACTGCATAAGAGAGATATGGCCTAGTGTTTGTTAGATAGATCAGACTATCCATAAGTGTTTGATATACTGTTGGATCAATAATAACTCTCCCTCATCCTTTCGAAGCCTTACATTGATTTCCATTGGTGTACAAGTGGTGGCAAATCCTAGAGACCAGCTGCAACCATCAAGTCCATGGCATATTTGTGCCGTGATAAAAATATCCATGTGTACTAGCTTGAATTTCTAGACCAAGAAAATAGGCTAGATTACCAAGGTCCTTCATGTGAAAGGACTGTTGCAAGTGCTGTTTGAGGTGATGTATTAGGCTTAAATCAGTATCAGTGATGACTATATCATCAACATGCACTAGGACAAGCACAACACCATTGGCAGTAGTGCGCAAGAATAAGGATGTATCATATTTTCTTTTTAGAAACTCAAAATCAAGAATAGTAGATGCAAATTTGGCTAACCATGCACGAGGAACTTGTTTAATTCCATACAAGGACTTACGTAATTTATACATAGCAGAGGTGGGCGTTGAAAACAAGTTTGCAGGGGGTCACATGTAGATATCCTCAGCTAGATCCCCGTAAAGAAAGGCATTCTTCACATCTAATTAGTGTAAACACCATTGCTGTGAAGCTGCAATGGCTGAAATGGTGCGTATTGTAGTCATTCTGGCCACTGGAGAAAAGGTCTCCTCATAGTTAACTCCATATTGTTGATGATTCCCAAGAGCTACCAGTCTTGTCTTGTGTCTGTCCAGGTTGCCATCAACCTTGACCTTCACTGAATACCCATCGACACCCACTAGGTGTGACACCTGCAGGGCACTCAACAACATCCCAAGTGTGATTAGTTTTTAGGGCATGTAGTTTTTCCTTCATAGCCTGCTGCCAACATGGTTCTTTAGCTGCTTGTGAATAAGTTGTAGGTATTGCAGTAGAATGTAGTGTACCAGAGAGAGCAGACTGAGAGGATTGAGTCTTGGATGGGTTAAACCCATACTTGTCAGGAGGTATTGAAACTCTAGCAGATCTTTGTAAAGAAGGCAGTATAAGAGGTAAGTCATTTACCATGGAATCAGATGGCAGGATAGTAGCTGAAGGGGACTGCTCATGTGGTTGTCTATGTCTGTACACCAATAGTGGCTGGCTGATTGAGGACACCAGTGGCAGGAGCTTGTAGTGTATCATCCTGACCACTAGTGTCAGGATTAGTGAAAGAAGTTAACAAGACATGTGTGTTGGGTAATGCTGAGGAAAACATAGAAAAGAAACACTGATTTTCAAGAAATATAACATTTCTAGAGATATGGATTCGATTGGTATGAGGATCAAAGCAGAGATATCCTTTTTGATTGATACTATACCCAAGAAAAGCACATCTAATGGACCGAGTAGTGAGTTTGTTCCTGTGAGGGGGAGACAGGTGCATAAAACATAAACACCAAAGTGTGTAGATTCTCATATGGGTTGACAACGATGAAGCCTGAAATTTAGGGAGTTCAGACCTAATTTTTGAGGGAAGTCAATTGATTAGGTATGTAGCAGTAATAAGGGCTTTTACCCAAAACTTTGGTGGAGCAAAAGTGTCAATAAGAAAGGTTCTAACGACATCCAAAAGATGTCGATTCTTACGTTCTGCTATTCCATTTTGTTATGGTGTATAAGAATGTGATCTTTGAGAAATAATGCCTCTGTTTTGCAAGAATGACTGTAATTCATTCGACATATATTCTCCTCCAGAATTTGATCTAGGATTTTGATAGTGGCATCAAATTGATTTAGTCCTAGAAAGAGTTTGAACATGGTGAATACTTCTGATTTCTTTATTAGGAAGTAAACCCATGTATAACGACTATAATCATCTATAAAGGTTACAAAGTATTTGTAACCTTCATGAGATAGAAAAGGACTGATTCCCTATACATCACTATGTATAATATCAAATGGTTTTATGGCTGTACTTCCCTCAGAAGGAAAGGGTAATCTTTTACTTTTGCCAAGCTTGCTTGTAGCACAATCAAAGAACAAACTAGAAGAGGAATGCATTTTATTGTTTATTAGTCCAGATTTCAGAAGATGGGATAAAAGTTTATGATCTGGATGACCGAGACGCCTATGCCAGACTTCTTTAGATACTTTTGAATAGTACAGACAAGAGATAAAGCAAGAAAGGAAACTATGTTGTGTGGAACAACATATTGTAAGAGAAATAGACGTCCATGCTTAGAACCCCTTTGCTATCAACCGGCCTGTCATTTGATCCTACACAATACAACCTTGTTTAGAAAAATAAACCTTGCAATTATTGTCTACAAGATGCCCAACAAAAGCCAGATATACAGCCAAATTTGGTGAGACACAAACTTTTTAAAGGAGGTTTATCACCAACAACTATGAATCTTTTCTTTCTTTCTTTCTTTTAATGCAGCTGAGAACCTTTTTGATCCGCAATGGCTTGTCAACTCTTTTCAAGGATGGCCCATCTGCCTACAAGGCATACTATCTAAGGTTAGTTTTGTTTTTATTTGCTGTAATTTGTGCTGGAAACTTTGCAATTGCTAATGCTCCCATATGTAATTTGCATTAAAAATATAGTTAATTGCTGTCAAAATCTTTTGGATTCAATTGAATTCTTAAAGACTCGGGCCCATTTGCTTGCATGGTTTGAGCTTGCTGCATCAGAAATTACACTGGTGCGGGAAACTAATATTTCTTTCAGAATATGTAACAATGAGAATCATTACTCCATTCCGGAGTCATACTTCTCCTGTTATAATCATTGTTAGTGATTGACTACAATGCATGCTTGTAATAGCTTCTTTATTATCATACAGTTATGTTCAGTGCAACTGTTGCATGCAATTCTTACAACTTACTAAACATCATGATGCGGATTTGGTGTGTGATCGTTCAGAATGGTGCAAAAGGATCCATATAGCCTACCCCAACTAGTTTGGGACTGAGGCTTGGTTGTTTTTGTTGCTGCTTCTGTTTGTACTGCCATAAATTTAAAGTTTCAGACCCGGCTTTGTTCACCAAAAATTTCTTTTATATTTTACAGGCAGATGAAAATCTGGGGAACTTCAGCTGGAAAGCAACAAGAACTCAGCAAGATGCTTGATGAATGGTACTGAGATGTATCCTGTAATCCCTGATCTGCAACTTATCCTTTTCATACACGGTATACATGATTGGTGAATAGAATCTCTCCCTCGATGTTCAGGGCTGTATACATACGAAGAAAATATGGAAATAAGCAGTTGTCATCTTCAATATACCTTACCGAGGCTGAGCCTTTCCTTGAACAATACGCAAGTCGAAGTCCAGAGAACCAGGCTTTGATAGGATCTGCTGGAAGCTTTGTTAGGGCAGAAGATTTCATGGCCATCATAGAAGGAGGTAGGGATGAAGAAGGTGGTGATCTTGAGATGAATAAGGAGATGGTGCCCCCAAGTCCTATTTCCTCATCCAAGGAAACTGTTCAAAAGGATAGGGGTTTGATTGTCTTCTTTCCAGGTAAACATACCTCCCCATTAGATGTATATCATGCAGTACAATTTTTCATGGTAACTTAAGTGGACCACTTATTTAGCTAATAGGAGCAATTGGATTTCCTCTTATTTTTCACAACTTTATATTTTTGAATATCTTGGATGCAAGTAAAAGAAATTTATCATGATATTGTTAGTTGTCTAGTTTTACATCTCTCTCAATTTTTTTTCTCAATATGGAGCTATCCTTGTGTAGCTCTCTTAGTTACATGTCTGGAGCTAAGCAATTTCATTGAAGGTCATGGTGTTTTAATTTCCATTTCATGTTATAAAACTGTATACTTGAGAAAATTCAAGTTCCAAATATAGAAGTAACTAGTTTGATGGCCCGCACTTCGTTGCGGGCGGAGCAAATAATTTTTACAACTGTTCAGATTAAAATATAATATTTCTACATGTAAAGTTTGATATAATAAAACAAATCAAAATACCCTGTTATAACAATAGTAACATTGAAGTGCTAACTTCTAAAATTATAATCACTATTACTGCCAAAACAATTGAAGGTCAATTACCGTAACACCCCTGTGCCTAAGTCATCAACTGTCTTATTAGGGGGTATAACCGTATTTAGCCATTTTAAAAAATATTAAAAAAAAAGGTTGCGGCGGACCGGACGCGCGCAATTACATCCGTGACCCTCAGCCGAAACCCTTTTTTTGTCCTATTACTAGGGTTAAAATCGTTAAAACACTGTTCCAAAAACGAAAAAAAAAAAACGAAAAAAAAAAAGCACTATTGAAATCCACAGTGTTTTCACTCACAATGCACAGTGAATTCCCGTCCTCTTTTAGTTTATGTTATAATTGTAATGTATATGTGGAATTCAATAGTAATTGACATTGTTATATGTGAGGATTTCCTGTTACATTAGAACCTGATATACATTTCTAGCTGTTGACATGCTTCATCGCTGTTACACTTAAATGTCTCAATCATTTTATCATTTTCATATAGTTACAGTTTATGTTCCATGGGTCATAGTTGTGCAATCTTACTTTCTTAGGCTGTTGGGTTATGTACAATTGTATTCATCATCATCATTTCGTAAATTATTTTCTTAGTACCTGATGTTTTGGCAT
The DNA here is from genome assembly GCA_027405865.1 of Salix purpurea. Taxonomy (NCBI): domain Eukaryota; kingdom Viridiplantae; phylum Streptophyta; class Magnoliopsida; order Malpighiales; family Salicaceae; genus Salix; species Salix purpurea. Next base: position 5,855,558 of record JAOWLH010000002.1, on the reverse strand, counting down.
GGTTAAATTTTGATGTTTTGGCATGGTTAAGTTTTAAATCTGATGCTTGTAAAACCTAAACCTAGGCACCAAACATTTTAATTTTCAGAACTGTAGTCCTATTTGAATCCCACATAAGAACCTTAGACATTTTGTGAGAATTTGAAACTTGGGTTTTTGAAGAAGGACCTAAGTTTTGAGTGCAAGGATTCTGGAGCATGTTTGTGAAGTGCATGGGCTAATGTTTAATTTTTAGGTTTTAAAAATTTCATGAACTCAACTTTAGCTGCACTTGAATAAAAAATTATGAATACAATTTTTTGTTCTTGAATGCAAGGATTCCAGAGCAAGTTGATGAACTGCATGGGCTAATATTTACTTTTTAGGTTTTAAAAATTTGAACTTGACTTTAGCTGCACTTGAATAAAAATTTATGAATAATTTTTTTTGTTTTTGAATAAAAAAATGGAATTCCATTAATTTCTAGTCATTCAATCACCAGGGTCATATTTGTTTTTTAATCTTAAGATTCTAATTGAAGAAATTACAAACATAGGAACCTTAATGAAATAAATATGAAGCTATAGGGATCAAACTAATTTTTTTTTCATGAAATAGGTGTTATCCATCTGTTTTTCTCTTCTTTCACTCAGTCCTTTGTTGACAGGTGGGGCACCTCCACCATTGCCTAATACACTTCTGCTTTTAATGTATTAATTGTTAAAATATTGTTTATGTAATAAGGTAAGGATTACATGTTTTTCTTGCAAAATATACTGCACGCTTATCTAAATTATCATATATTCTTTAGTGAAATCACTTTTAAATCCTTATTTTAGAGACTTGCTAAAATTTGTTAATGACTCATTTGCAACATTGTGTCTGCAATTCAAAACCAATGTCTTCCATTGACAATCTTTTGAATGAAACTTGATGTTTACCTTCATTGCATGCAATCCTTTTCATTTGTACTCTGTAACTTCTATTGAGATTGCTTGCTTCTTTATTCTCTCATAGTGAGGGTTCACTTTGTTGTATGCTTTTGAATTTCTGTTTCCAGGAATTCCAGGATGTGCTAAGTCTGCACTTTGCAAGGAATTACTAAATGCCCCTGGAGGTCTTGGAGATGATCGTCCAGTTCTTAGTTTGATGGGTGACCTTATTAAAGGTATTTGATTTTGAGCAAATTTTCCTTTCCTTTTTTGTGGCATCATGCTTCAGGTGCTGTTAGGGGAGTTTCTTATAATTTATATGCAGTGGGATTGGGCTGTTTGTTTATGATATTTGCTTTGCCTTTTTATTTGGAAGGATGACTTATTCTCCATCAATATTTTGCAATTCCTTTTTCTATTAATACAGTTTTCTTTTATCCTAAAAAAAATGGAATCGATTGTTCTACATTATAATTCTTGTAAACTAACCGGAATTTAGCATCAATTGAAGGGTATTGAATCCTCCCTTAGGTGGGATCCCCAATCATGGGGAGAGATCATGTGGTAAGATCTTGATTTCAAAACTTCTGTCACATCTGTTTGGAAATCCTTCTAGCATGAATGCGTTAATATAAATTTATACCCCAAAAATCTGATATTATTTGAGATTCTTTTTTTTTTTCACTTTAAGTTTCAAAAATTTGAGAGGTGAGTTTTAGTTTGGATAACAGTAAGTTAATATTATGGAGGGAAACATCAATTACTGGTAAGATAAGATATTTTCCTGAACAGGGAAAAATAACTAAGAAAAGGAAAAAACAAGACAATCAATACAAGAGGGCGAACCCATCTGACAGAAGATACATTAAGGAGCTTAATCTAAATGCCCTGAAAGAAGAACCATGCAAATAGGTCAAAAGTCCTTCCTGTCCACAATAGTTGCTTTCAGAGAGGCATTCCAAGATACCAGAGTTCCAGTCTATATTCTTGAAAACTACTGCAAAAAAAGCTTACAATAGTAACTTATTTTACTAAAAGTATTATTTGTTATTATGGAATTATTAAAGGTCAAGATGTTTGAAGGAAAAATTGCTCTTGGATAATTTTTTCCAAAGTGGATGATTTTGGAGGGAAATGAGCTTGACTTTCCTGATAAGAATACAATATCTTAACCTTTAGTTGATTGCTATGGTTGCTTCTTTTTGTTCATGGTTGTGAACATTCTCTTTAATTTCCAATATTTTAACCATCATTTTTTAAGGTTTGTACTTTTATACTCATTAATATATATTTCATTGCTTTCAACAGGAAAGTACTGGCAGAAGATTGCTGATGAGCGGCGCAAAAAACCATATTCTGTAATACTTGCAGACAAAAATGCACCCAATGAAGAGGTTTGGAGACAGGTAACCTGATCTAACTTGCTTACAAAAATTTAGTGGAAAAGGATGGAATCAGTTTCATCCTTTGTTATTTTTGAGCTGGAAAAGAGGGTTCTATTTTGTTTTGGCATGATTGATGGTGTGGGAAGAATCTTTGAAGATGTAGTTTCCTGAACATTTCAGTTGGCCTGAAACAGATGTTATATGGAGTTATTCTTTTGAGATTGTGGTTTTGCCTCTTTAAAAGTAGCTTTTGGACCATTGGAATCTTTTGTAGGCATTCTTTGCATTAATCATTAGCTTGAAGGGTAATGTGGAATAGAATGAGAAGGTGATTTGCAACTTTACTGAAGTTGGCAAAGTCCAGTGTTAAAACTTTGTTACAGGCTTTGTTGATATTTGAAGGTGTTTATGAAAGACCCAACTTTCCTTGGAATTCTGACTAAAGATCCATTTTGATAATCTACAATGAAGGGAGAACTCTTGAGTGTAGATAATAGTCAAAGTACTAGCATATATTTGAATACACATTTTATGCACTAAGTTCATTTGCTAAGCATTTGCTTTTACTCAGCAAAGTACATAAGCTTGTATAAGTTGTGGTATATGGGACTACTGAGTTCTCATTAGGTACAGCAGAGTTAGTTCTTGGGGAGGTTGTGGTTTTTGCACAGGAAAAAAGAAACCAAGCTGTGCATTGTTAGCAAAACAATACCTTGAGTTGTGTTGGAGGAGCAAAAGAAGAATTTGAGCAAGAGTTTGCGCAACTCTGTTACGCAGAGTGCTTAGACTTCATAGATCATTTACATTGCATTTGAGAGATTCTTTGTTAATTGAATTTCAAATGACATGCATGTCTTATGATAGGCTTTCTACTGTCCAGATCGAAGGCATGTGCCGAAGCACCCAAGCGTCTGCTGTTCCGGTCATACCTGATTCAGAAGGTTACCTTCCTTGCTTGCACGAATTATTGTAATTTTCGCATTCCATTTGTAGTGATTAGTAAGACTTCAAAGCATTTCTCTGTCATTATTCACTTGTCAAAAATTAGGTGGATGCTTATCTGTAATTGTATTCCTAGCGGGTTGGTATATGTGCTTCGTTACTCATGATGGTTTGGTGAACTTCATTTTTAAGATCTACAAATCTGTGAAATCAGAATGCACATTGAATTCTAGGTTGAAACCCACATGTAGAAAGCTCTCCACTTCTTATATGCATGTTCTTCTTTCTAGATAGATTCTAGTTTTTGGGATGTAAATGCCTTTATGTCCAGGATAAATCATTGCAACTGATTGAATTCTCTGGGATGGCTGCAGAAGCATTTTTATTGTGTTTTTGGTTTCTTGTTTTATAGAGTGGAGCATCTTGTGATCTAGCTTACCATGAAAGAAAATAAAAACCAACTTGTCATGTTTCATTCTTCATAGCTTTTATTCTCTTATAATGAGTGCTTGCTCAAGCATAATTTTTTTTCTTCTTTTGGAGACAATAAAATTTTGAATATGTGTGCTAGCCATTTACCTAGAAATACAAATTGCAGTGAATCCCATCAAGTTCATGTATAATAGGCTCTGCACCTGTATCTTTGCTCTGTGTATCAGCTACAATACTTCACTGTCATACATTTTTTCAATAAACTGGGACATTCAAGCGCTTCAATACTCCTGATGTTCATTGAGCATTGCTTTCAAATGGTTGATTCGTCTTGATCAGGGATGAAAGTATATCAGTCAGGGACTTTAATGTAATTCATGTTTATAAGCTTATACTTTATATAAGCTGGAGGGCACCTACTTAGATTACTTGGCTATCACATCCTCTCAAATCTCACCTCTCACTTTAAATATAAACGCAAGCAATCAGATTGAAATTTGTAATCTTTTCTTTTAATGTTTCATTGTGATTTATTTTTCACATTGGTTGTATTTAACTATTAATTTCTTATTGTCTGTGATTAATGTTTTTTCCTTGCTGTTTACTTTTCAGGGACAGATTCAAATCCATTTTCGCTTGATGCATTAGCTGTTTTCATGTTCCGTGTACTTCAACGTGTTAATCATCCGGTATATGCCATACTCTTTTTGTTGGTAAATTCAACAGACCCAAATGTAAAATATTGTCTATCGTTTTTTAACATGTTCCTCTTTGCTTTGGACTTTTAAAGGGGAATCTGGACAAAAGATCTCCAAATGCTGGTTATGTGCTGCTTATGTTTTATCACCTTTATGATGGCAAGGTATTATTTATGTTGGCATGGTCTGGCCACCCGGTGTCCCAGCATTTGAATCATCTTTTTATATAATCTTCTCCTTTTGCTTTTTCAGAACCGTGCAGAGTTTGAGAGTGAACTAATAGAACGTTTTGGCTCTCTTGTCAAGATGCCATTGCTGAGATCAGATAGGTAAGAATAACTTGAATGCCTCATCTTTCAAATTATCTCACCTTTCAAATTCTAGCTCTTTCTTCTCTTCTGTATCTAGACTTTTATTTTTTAGGTCACTGCTCTAATCTCAAATATTTTCTTTTTAGAAAGATTCTCCTAGTTTGTTCATAACTCAATGTCTTTGCCCTTAGGCATCACCATCTTTTTATAATGAAGGTCCAGTGGTTTCATTCTTCCATGTCATCATCGTCATGATAAGGATCAGACTTATGACTCACATAATTTTCCATTAAAAAATAACATGTTCTCCTAAAAATTGCCTAATTTTTACAACTGTTCAGATTAAAATATAATATTTCTACATGTAAAGTTTGATATAATGAAACAGATCAAAATACCCTATCATAACAACAGTAACATCGAAGTGCCAACTTCTAAAATTATCATCACTATTACTACCTCGAGAGAAAAAAAAGCAAGTAAGAACAAAAACTAAAATTATTATTATTATTCTTAATATTAATATTATTATTGCGTTAATAACAAAAAAAAAAAATCAAAGACTAAAAGATGTCTAAAAACATTAACAAAAGAGCAAATAAAAAAAAAAGATAAAACAAAAATAAAAATTATTACCTGAAAAAAATCATTTCACTTGAAAATAATAAAAATGATCAAATTATACTGAGAAAAAAAAAATTATTATTATTATGAAATAATAAGTAAATAAATGAAAGACTAAAAAAATCATAAAAACTTCAACAAAAGATCAAACAAAAAAATAAAATAAAAATAAAAATTATTATTGTTATTACCGTCAAAACAATAAAAATTATCAAATTATCATGAAAAAAAAAAATAAAAAACATCAACAAAGGAGTAAGCTAGAAAAACAATTAAATTATTATTACTATTTTTTTGTGTTAATTATGAAAGGAAAAAAAAATGAAAGACTAAAAAAATCCTAAAAACTTCAACAAAACATCAAACAAAAAAATAAAATGAAAATAAAAATTATCATTGTATAACTGTTAAAAGAAATTTTTTTTTATCAAATTATCCTGAGAGAAAAAAAACCTAAAAAACATTAACAAAGAGTAAGTAAGAAAAAAACATTAAATTATTATTATTATTATTATTATTATTATTATTATGAAAAAAATAAAATAAATAAAAGACTAAAAAAACCATAAAAACTTTAACAGAAGATCAAACAAAAAAATAAAATAAAAATTATCAGGTAAAAAAAGTCATATGACAAAAATAAAAATAAAAAAACGAATAAAAAGCTAAAAGAAAGAACAAATGGAGAGAAAAAAAACACAAATATCAATTTCCAAATGATCATAGATATAAAATAAAATTTAAGAACTACTTTTTTTGGAAAAAATACCACCCCAACAAATAATAAAACAACAAAAATTAAAAATCAAAGCCGAGCACAAATATACATGGACAAAAGTAGAGATTATTCTAGAAATAAAAAGACATATAGGGATTCAAATAAAATATTAAAAGTATAAGGGCTGAAATGAATATTAAATATAAAATTAAAAGTATAAGGGCCGAAATGAAAATAAAATATATTATCAATTTTAATCAAAGGATAAAATTGAAGAAATTGAAACTACTGTACCGAATAAATTCATCTTTTTCAATCCAATCTGGAAATTAAAAGGAGGACCGAATTGAAAAATGGACACTGAATTAAATCCAATCGGAGGACCCAATCGAACTAAATCAAAACTTATATACCAGAAATGAGAACCAGAAACGAAATTGAAAGTGAAGGGACTGAAGTGCAAAAGGTGCAAATAAGGGGGACTCTCCTGCACTTTTATGTGCAGGAGAGAGAGAAACGTGGTCAGCGGCTTTTATCGGCCGCCGCGTCCGAGGACATTTTGAGATGCAACGTGCCGCCGCAGGAGGAAGACAACGCGGAGGCGCATCAAGTGAGACTCCGGAATGGCATCTCCGACCATCGTATGAGGCCGCACGCGCCACCTACAGAGGGCGTGGGGTGGAACACTTGCGGGCGCGTGCCCAGCATGCACTGACAGTCGCGGAAAGAAATAATAAAAAATTAGGTCAATTATGGTCCTGCCCCTGTTCCCAGAGGCACCTTTTTTGTCTTATTAGGGTCTAAAATCGTATTTAGCCAATTTCAAAAAATAATAAAATAAGAAGACCGGCGGGGCGGACCGGACCGGTCAGACGTGCGCAATGACCATGGAGCCCCTCGGTCTGGCGACGTTTATTGTCGTTTTCGGGGGGCTTTTTCTTTAAATCACTGTTCAAAGAACGAAAAAAAAAAACACTATTGAAATCCACAGTGTTTTCACTCACAGTCCATAATGTTTTCCTGATCTCTTTTAGTTATATTTATAATAAGAAGACCAGCGGGTCGGACCGGACCGGTCCGGTCAGACGTGCGCAATGACCACGGAGCCCCTCGGTCTGGCGGCGTTTATTGTCGTTTTCGGGGGGCTTTTTCTTTAAATCACTGTTCAAAGAACGAAAAAAAAAAAAAAAAAACACTATTGAAATCCACAGTGTTTTCACTCACAGTCCATAGTGTTTTCCTGATCTCTTTTAGTTATATTTATAATTATACTTGTTCTCTAATTTATTTTTTTATTTTAATTTTGATTCTAATCTTTTCAATTGTTATATTTTTGGATTCTCTTTGTATTATTGAATGTGTTTTTAATTTTTTCTTTCAACATTTGATTAGTTGAGAATTAAACTTTGTATTTTTTTTCCAAATAGAGCAATTCTGGTCTAGTAGCTCGTATTTTTTTACCTACTTTCTTTTTCAATTTCATCATTCGATATTGTTTTTTTTTTTTTTGGGCTATTACTATTATCTCATTCTCATGATCTGAACCTTAGATTTGACTGGTTACTTTGAGTTGACTTGATTTTTATTATTCAGATTACAAGTTTGTCATGCTAACTTGAGTTTACTTGGGCTATTATTTTTCTTATTCAATTTTGTCCATTTGTATTTGATTGGTTGAGAGATGAGCTATTTTTTTTTTCTTTTGAAAAAAGATTTTTTTCCAAGTACTCATCATCATTTGTTTTATATTATCTATTTGTTGTTGTTGCTTATGATTTATCATATATTTAAAATAAAATTAACTTATTTGACTTAGCTAGGTCTATGGTCACAATTGTTTTTTTCCATTAAAAAGTTCTTGCAACACACAAACATCATATTTTAGGCAAAAACAATTATCCGTATTGTGGCATAGTATGAGTCCATGTCTCCATGCTGAAACAACTAGGTGCAATGTTTCTATTTTAAATGAATAATAAAGCAAGTGTATTGCACCACCCATGTTTATGGTAAAACAATTAGGTGCAATGTTCCTATTTTAAATGAATAATAAAGCAAGTGCATTGCACTGCTGTTTAAGTATAAAGACTTGCATTGCATTCATATGAACAATAAAGTAAAGCAAGTGCATTAAAATAGGTTCATTACACTTGACTATTTTATTCTAGAGAAGACAGTAAACCAGGTGCTTTTTTCTCCCTTCATTCTCTTTTTTCCTTTTTCATTTTCTCTTCTTTCCTTTCAATTTGTTTTTTCTCTTAATTTTGTCTTCAAATTTTTGTAACAGTCATCCAGGTTTACTTTTGAACCAGCCAAATTGACCAGATTAGATAAATCAACTCTTGTATGATTTGATTTTAAATCCATTATAGACAAGTAGTTGACTTTGAAAGTTTTTTGTCATGTTATTTTTTTTTTTCAATTTTATTCTCAAACTAGTCAGTCGAGCTGCTTTTAAACTAGTCAAGTTAATTGGGTAATGTTAAGAAAACTCACATAGTTTAATTTTAAACCTGTGTTAGGTGCGAAGGTTTTTTATTATTATTTTTTATTTCATTCTTGGACATAGCTAAGTCGATGGAGTCACATTAAAAAAACTCCCACAATCTAATTTTAAATTCAAGTTAGGCAAGGAATCGAGTCAGGAGGTTGCAAGGTTGACTCCTAGGCTGAATTTAATAACAATACCAAATAGTTCTGTACTATCTAAATATTTTTTGTTATATTCAAAACAAATTTTCATCTGACCTATAGTTTAGAATCTATCTGTAAACTAGTATCACACTAACCTTGTGGACAATGAACAATTCCTGGCCAGTCAGTATGTGCTAACCGGGATTATACCTGACCCAATCTTGACGAGCCTTGAATAACAACACCAGAAAACAAACTGTACTTTGATTGTCCTGTCTTTATTTAACATGAAATTGTGAATGAGAAGAGAATAAATCTAATTTGTAACATGAACTTAAATAACTCAGAAAGCTAGATATCCGTATGCATGAAGAATGCTGTAGTTTCATGGAAATGTTCTTGTTGCATGTTGACATTTGAAACTAATGGAACCGAGGAAATAGCAAAATGGTGAAATAAAATTTTGCACTGGAGTGCAATGTCTCAATCAGAGTAGGTCTGAAGATGGATTGGAGTTGGCATAAGATTCTCATAAGTAGCCCAGCTTTGTGACATCTCCAAGAGAGTGGGTTTTCAATACATTTATGATTTCATATATTTTTGGCTTACGACCATTACAGATGCAGGCTCTTATCATTTTTGTGTCCCCCTGTTGTTGGCAGTTATTTTACTTGCATTCACTTCCTACACTTTGAATGTTGAACCTTTTGTTTGTTTTTTTTTGCCTTTTCATTTGCAGTTCTTTGCCAGATCGAGTGAGATTGATTCTAGAAGAGGGGATAAATTTATACAGATTGCATACTAATGCACATGGAAGGTGTGCATCTATAATTTGTATAATGCCCAGATAGTTTGTTTTAAGTTATGCATAGGAGGATTTATTTGAGGCATGGCATGCATTTGTATTACACATTGCTCCTCTTAGATGCATGCATCATGGAATATCTATTTGAAACCTATAATAAAAAAACAAAAAAAAAACTGAGCATTAAGAGACAGAACTCTTATTTTTACCAAGTTTCTTGGAATAGAATAATGAATAAAAAACAAAGTATAAATTCATTTGATTTTTTTATGTATATGACTTAAACACCAATAAATCGTTTCTGCAAATGAGTTTCTTCTTCTAGTTGTTAGCACCCCACCCCCATTTATTCAACACCACCTTTTCTAAATCTTATCTCTTGCACCAATTTAGACAATCCTTGTATCAAACTCTTATTTGTTGTTGATTACAATAAGTTATCACTATTTATCGACATAGTGTAGACCAGTATTCCATTATCAGTAAACAGAATTAATGAATTACATAAGAGTAAAACCTGTCTTTCATTCTCTGGTGAAGAGTTCCTGTTTTTGCCTGACGCTATTATTACTGCAGCATTCATGGCACTACTACTGTCAATTATTACCAAACAGCTTCTAGCATCATTACTAGTAGTCTCACATTTGCTACTTCTTTCAATTCTTATTTTGATATAATAATGACAGGATGATAATGGGACCTCAATTAGACTCTCCTTTGTTTCTAGCATGCAATAAAAAGTACATAATAAGCCTCTATTCAAAAATATCTTCAACAGTTATCTATTTTTGAGTGAGGATAGTTACATTCTTGTTGCTTGCTCTATGCTTAGATTGGAATCTACCAAGGGTTCATATGAAAAGGAGTGGGTTAAGTGGGAGAAACAATTGCGGGAGGTTTTAATTGGTGATGCTGAACACTTGAATTCCATGCAGGTTTGCATCTTCTACCTTTGTCTGTGCCTGTTATCTTTGTTGGGTCACCAAATATTATTGACTGGAAATTACCATCCGCCTCACCTTTCTAGGACAGAACTCAAGCTCAAATGAAATACCTAGTGAACTAATTAATTTCTTCATAATTTATATCCATCCAGGTTCCATTTGAGTCTGCAGTAAAGCAAGTGTTGGAACAGCTACAAATTATCATCAATGGAGAATACACACCACCGAGCACAGAGAAGAGGAAACTGGGCTTGATTGTTTTTGCTGCTGTCAATTTGCCTGTTACAGAAATCTCCAGTCTCCTAGATAAGGTAAGCATAAAGTTTTGCCTTGTTATTTTCTTGAGTCTCTCAGTTAAGGGCACTGGGTTCGTGGTGTAAACGACATTTTTAGTTCCTAAAATTAGACAATTCTCACTCATGATACCTGGGTTACAAATGCTTAATTCGATCTTGAACTCTAGTGTCATGATAAAAATTTTCATTATTCCATCCATCTCTCCAGCTTAAATATTCACCAATAATTGTGCAGGGAGAAACTATTTTTTTTTTAATCATCTGAAGCTTGTTTACAAAATGGGTGCTATGCGTTCCATACAACTGTGAAGAAAAAAGTGGTGATGTGTGTCAGTTAATTACCATGTAAACCTAAAAAACCCTTGTAGGGATAATTTTTAATTGAAAAAACCAAAGGCTATACCAGAAGATTTTTTTCTCAACCCAATCACTGTTATAAAAATCACACCACTAAAAACTGTGACGCCTCCCTTCCAGTAATCTCTGAAAAAATAAAGGAAACCAGAGTTTATCTAGTCCCACAATGCAGCAAGGAATATATATATATTATTTGCAATGAAGTTGGAAAAATATAACAAAAGATAAATTTGGAAGCTCATATAACTTTCTCTTTATTTCCCTTGTGTGTTTTTGTTCCTCTTTCCCCTTGTTCATCCATGAGGCTTTTTTTCCTTAATGAACAAGAAAAAAACTGTCATTTTGCAAGTCATATTAGACTATTTTTATCTGGATTTTGTCATTCTCTTTCATTCTCTTGTGGCTGTGAAAGCTATTGTTTCTGGTCTAACATTGAATTGTGTCTATTGAAATAGCTGGTTGAGAATAACCCCAAGGTCAAAAGCTTTCTCGAGGACAAGGACGTGGAACCCAACTTGAAGAAGGCTCATGTCACTCTTGCCCACAAGCGAAGTCATGGTGTTACGGCTGTAGCTAGTTATGGGCATTTACTCCATCAGAATGTCCCTGTGGAATTGACTGCCCTTCTTTTCACTGATGAAATGGCTGCTCTAGAAGCGGAAGTTGGTTCTGTTGACGGCGAAAAAGTTATACCCAAAAATGAGTGGCCGCATATTACCATATGGACTGGAGAGAAAATTGCAGCCAAGGAGGCCAACAGATTGCCCCAATTGCTTCTTGAGGGGAAAGCAACTCGTATTGAAATCAATCCACCCATCATCATATCTGGCACAATAGAATTTTATTGAGTTCTTTGATCATTCTTCCTGAAGTACACTGGTCGCGGAAAGGTTTTGATTGCATTTATGTAAAAAATAAGTGCAAAAATTCTCATAAAATTTTGTATGAAACAAGGGTTAGTTAGGTGGAAATTGAGTTTTTTCTGCTCTATAATTGTTCACCCACTCAAACCAGAATAATAGTGTAATAGAATTTGTTGTTCATATGTTTTCTCGACTTCTTTATGCTTGCTTAGCCGTTCCCGGACCATGATGATTAGTTTTGTTATTATGTTCGCTATTTCCTGGTTCAGTCTCCACAAACAAAACTAGCAGGAAAATGATGTGCTCTGTGGTCCTGGCAAGTCCATTAACTTAGCCAAGGTGTTGCATATCGACGACTAACAATTCATTTTATTGAAGCTCTCTTTTTGCCTCGGGTGAATGCGATTCTTTAGGCAGAGCTCTGAGCATTTGAGAGCCTTGAATGCAAAAACTTGCACCAATGCTTTGCCACCAAAAACAGGATGCTAAGAAACTTGGGAAGTGCAAGCAAGGGTGTGCAAGTAAAAGGGAAAGACCCGAATTCCACTAGCGATCAAAATGTATTTCTCAATATGAGATAAAGCTTGCTCTCTCTCAATCAAAGACCCAGACGCCCTGCTGGTCTGCTGACAAATTCATGGGATATGAGATAAAGATAAAGGAAAAGAGCTGGGTTTAAAAAATAGTCTATCATGTTATAAAATTATACAGTGTATATGTGAATATCTAGATACATTCTTTCATCCCTCTTTTATTATAGTCATTCTCAAGTTCATTTGAATCTATTCAAGTTCATCTTAATTACTGATATATGATTACAAAATTATATGAATTATGAGTGCTTTTTCCATTATTCTAATATCTATTCTTCTTATTGTTATACTTATTCTTTACAAAGTATAATATATAACTCTTAATATATAAGTTTATTATTGAAAGCATCTAAATACATAGTTATATTGTAGGTATAACTTAAAGATTTATGTCTGATTGTAAATGAGCTGTATACAAATCCACATCTTTAGGTATTCTAGGGTTTGATTTATGTTAAAAACACATGCAACTTAGGTTTTAATTTATGTTTTTGCTTAATGATATTCGGATTACATATTGTAAGTTTGTGTGCTTGTGAGAGTGAGAATTCTCTCATTTTTAGTTCTCTAAAATATTGAAAATGACTTATTAAGGTTCAACTAACTTTGTCATGTCAATCTATACTTTTCATTGCTATTTGTTGGTGAGGGTTCAAATATAATAATATTGATGCCTAGATATAAGTTATTTCTATGTCACACGCTTATCAACTTGATTTACTTGGTTTTCCGAGAGTTGAATCGTTTGTGTGTGAGTTGCTTGTCGGTGTAATTAAGAGGTTAATATCACAATCTTTTTAAATAGAAAACCTTGTAAATATCTCTTTGAAAAAGACTTTCTCCACCCTTGCACCTTAACCTTACAAATCAACTAAATTTTTTTTTATCTTTCTTATCCTGAATATAATCACCCATAACTATATTTAAGGTTTGTTAAATAATATGACTTTTTAGAAATAGAAAAATTTGGAGACGAAGAGGAAAACAAGGAGAACTCATTCTCTCACCATAGAGATAAGGTTTGAGGATGTTGGAACTTGATCTGCAAATAGGCTAGGGATAAATTTGTAATTATCCCAAAAAATTTACAGTTATAATCATATTATAAGGAAAACTAAATCATCCATGGATTTTCCTATACATAGTTATTGTTCACTAATTCAAAACCACTGTAGTCTACACCATTCCTCTATAGTGCATTTTTCATTGTTATTAAGGCACAAAAAAGTTCAATTTGATTCTTTAAGTTTTTGATTTTTCATATAATTAATCTTTGCTTTTTGGTATTTATGTTATGGTCATAAAAAAAATATTCATATCACATTTAGTCTTTAAATATTGTGAAAGAAGAGGGAGCTTTTGACGAACCATATCGAGGCCATAAAAAGACCAATCTTAGTGTTGATGGTTTCATCTTGGAGAGAAAAGGTTAAATGAATGTAGTTTTATCCCTTAGTCGTGCAAGAAAAGGTAAGTTAAGGTCCAATGAGTTTTTAAAATCAATTTGATCTCTTATACTTTGTCTAATTAAGGGGTATTTTGGTGTTAGAAATATGATTATTAAGGTTCCTAGAATATTTTTAGGTGAAAAATGGATTGAAAATTGGGTTTTGGAGTTTCAAAACTCATTTCTTAATTTTACAATCGCTAGAGGTGATTGAAAAAAAGTTATAGTGAACATGTTGTTCATTATGCTAAAAAACAATTAAGTGGATAGCATATCATTCACATTTTTTTTTTGAAGAAAAGGATGCAATTAGAAAAATATTTGTTGGGCCAATCACACTATACAAACTTGTTGCGATGACAAGGCTTGTGCAATAAAAAAAATATTTTTGTTGTGCAATAAGGTTTTTTTTTGTGTGCAATGAGACCGACACAATCAAATCAAATGTTCTTTTGCCAATTCTTTTCGTGCCATGTTATTTTCTCACATAAATTTAATGAATACTAATTTTTTTAAAAACTCTAATTCCTTTTGTTTTGCATAAAATATTTTATAAATAAAAATGTATTTTACATGTAAAATATTTTTTCATAAAATGTTTTATATATAAATATTTTTTGTAAAATATTTCTCAATGGTGGTGATGAAGGAGGTGGTTGTGGTGGTGGTGAAAGAAGATGAAAGTAATAGTTGAAATAGTTAGATGATATTGTAAGTGAATTACTATTCATAGAATATTTACAAAATTTCAAATGGAGGAGAGGGTGGTAGTGATGGAGTAGGTGGTTTTGGTGGTGGCGAAAGAGAGGATGAATGTGATAGTTGAAATAGTTGGATAATATTGTAAGTGAATTATTATTCATAAAATATTTTATAGAATTTCAAGGAGCTTAAAATATTTTCCAGCAAAATTAATTAAGTTTGAAGATTGATTGTTAAATATTTTTTATTGGCCAATTTTCTTGTAAAATACTTTAAGGGAAACAATCATAAAAAAATATTTTTCAAGAAAAAAACATTGGGAAATTTGGAAAAACATCTCTTGTAAAAACTTTTATTCAAAACAAACAAATCCTAAATGTAAACTACAAGGAAATAAAAGTGTTCATGGATATATAATTGTATCCAATTTAACTTATGATATTTTATAAATTATAGACTCGATTGATTCAGTTTTCATACTTTAAACCACTATTAAATTCTAATTACTTTTTTCTCTATTTAGCAAAGAGAAAAATATTTTTTTTTATATAAAAAAGTCTTATAGGAAATCCATTAACAACAATTCTAGAGTCAAAACATTCTTAAGAAAAAATAATCCATAAACTATTAAATATAAAACTAACAAATATATAAAGTATAAAGTTGGGTTAAATTTAATGGTTTTAAAATTCTTGAGCTATAGTAATTATTTCTTATATTTTTCAAATTACTATATTTCATAATTTACACCTTAACGATATTCTCAATGGGTTGAAATCTTAAGGGGTATATTTTAAATGGTCAGATTCTAAATTTGTTTTCTAGAGGTTATCAATTTGAGTACCACAACTCTTAGGTCTACTAAATACTGTTTAAATGATTATTTATTTCGAGATACACGAAAACTGATCCGGATATGTATTATTAAAAAAAATCATGGGTGGGGTATAATTCAAATATTACGTAGACACCACTATTTTGAAACAACCGTACAAAGAAATTAATGGTTTAGACATCCGGAAATAAACAGAATAATTCTGAGAGAATCTCCCACCAATTTATAACCCCACGCAAGAAATTTCCTCATCTTCCAATCCACTCCAAACAGCCAAACCCTCTCTTTCTCTCCAACTCTCACATCTTTTTCTCTCCTCAATGGCAACCGAAACAGATAATCATTCAACCGCCGCTGCTGAAGATAAGCCTAGCAAAACCCTAGACACGGCAGTCCCTGATTCTACCAAGACAGATCGAGGCGAAGATTCTACCGACACCGCATTATTCACCGTTGACTTGGCTATCGAAGGACCTAAGAAGGACTCCGAGAATTCAAAGAGCACTGCACCGGTCACCGACATCGAGAAGAAGATCCGCCGTGCTGAACGTTTTGGAATCACTGTTCAGCTTTCTGAGCAAGAGAAACGCAATACTCGTGCTGAAAGGTATAAAATATATTTTTCTTCTTGTTTTAGGTTTAGTCGTTTTCATTTATTATTTTGAACTTTGCTATTAGGGTTTTGAACTTCTTTATTTTTTTGCTTGGACTAATGGACTTTGATTCAACGTTACCTACATAATACATGATTAGATTATTCTGTGTTGTGGATATTTTGGCCCAAAGTTTAGATTCCGTACGCGTTATTCTAGTTTGGGAGCTTAACTGGTATTTTGAAAAGTAGAGGGTAGTATATTATTTTTTGGAATGAAAACCCGTAAATTTGCTTCTTTAATGGCCGGGAGACTGATCTTGAGTTGTTTAGAAAGGTGTATATTTGGCTTGATCTGTTATATTACTTATAATACTAAGCTAATAGTTCGAGTCCATAAAGCAAGTCATGGGGAACTTTGTTGTAACATTTGCATGCTGCTTCGGCCCTGGTGATTCCAGCATGAGTCTGTGAAGGAGTTTATGCTTTGGTGTGTATGCCTGTGTTTATGTGCAAGTGCAAATGGGTGCATTAGTGCGAAGGTGTTGTGTGGATCAAATGATTTTTATGTGCCAATGGAATTTTGCCCATGGAAATGTCTGAAGAACTTGATTTCCATTTTGTGATCACTAACTGAAATTTTCATCTGTGAACCTATCATGTTGTAGGTTTGGCACTGGCACTGGCACTGGCACTGGCACTGGATCAACAGCACAGGGGTCAGAGTCAGACTCGGTGAAGAAATCAGAGGAGCTGAAGAGGAAGGCTAGAGCAGAGAGGTGTTATTCCATGTCGCATCCTGGGGTTAAATCGCTTTAGTTGAATTGCCCTTGTTTTTCAGTTTACGCTTCTCGCAAGTTAGTCCTAACATTTATTATTTTGTTTCTTCAGGTTTGGGATTCCTGTACCCCCTGTAGCTAGTGATGAGGAGACAAAGAAGAAAGTTCGTCTTGAAAGATTCGCACCGGCTGCTAAAACAAATGCACAGGAAGAAGACAAAAGGAAGGCCAGGGCTCTCAGGTATGTTTAACTGCAAACTGCTCGAGCTGTTCAGAATTTAAATGCTTGTGATTCATAAGAACCATGACTAACATGCTACCCCATGCTTCCAGGTTCTCACAAAGTTCATCTGGCTCTCTATCTATAAATGGCAAGGGGGATCTTGAGCCAGTGAGACCTTCTTTCATGGATTAGTGTTCCATTTCATTTGAAAGGATAAATTGTTATATATTTTTATATTATTTCTCAATGTTGAACTTCTTCTCTTTTTCTCTTGCCTTCTGCAATCAGGAGGCGGCTATTGCAGGTGAGGCTGGTGGAGGGTCTTGAAGAGATATCTCTTTTGCTAGCTCTTAGGTATTATTTGAGATTTTATTTTCTAATTTTCAGCTATCAATTTTTTTGATAAAATAATTAAGTATTTTATTTTCAAAATATGCTTTGCATTGGAAGTTAAATTCATATTGACTTGAGTTGACATTTTATCTGTGATCAGTTGTTGAGTCATGTTTATTTAGGTTTTCATCTTGCTAGTTCACTCGATCTTAATTTTTGTTTTGTTGTTGTTTTGGCAGGTTTAGTGCTCTAATATGAGATTCTCCTAGTGGCTTCTATCTGCCTTTTCATTTTTCAACAAAAGAACTCCCAGTTGCAGCACTCTTCATTCTCAGATAAATCTCTTGAAGGAATTTGACATGATTTTGGCACCTTTTGTTTCAGATTAGCTGTTGAAGTTGTTTTCTTGGGGTTTAGAGGAATCGACAACGCCTTTGAGTGTTCACTTTTCTTGAAATCTTCTAAAAGTATCAGAAGTTCTGAATTTTGAATCTAGGAAAAGTGTTAATGTTTTATCCTGTTCAAAGAAAGTATCTAGTGATCTTTATTCCATTTGACAAATTCTCCATGACAAGGACATTTCGCTAGTGTCTCATATATTCATGAAGCTGCATATTCATGATCCAATATTATGCTAGAGTATTACTAGATGCTGTGTGTTGCTTTGTGTCATTCATGAACTCGAGATTTCCAACATGTCTCTTACATCACTAGAATGGGCAATTATGATTAGGGTTACATGGGAAGTCTTATTTTGGTGTAGGCATATGCCCATGGATTGCTCTTTTGCAGTCACAGAAGCCTATAACCAAAGCAAACAAACATGTGGGTAAGTCGGATATAAAGCGTGCATATGTTTCTTTTGAATTGAAACATCTGAGAAAGGCTGCGTTCTTTATATTTTCATATAAAGCGTGCATATGTTTTCGATCCTTTTTAGATGTAAGTGAACTAGAATCAGTATTTTTTCTAAATTTGTTTCCTTTTCATTTATATATTCATCCAATGACCATGCATTAATTAGAACATGTTTACACGAAACTACCTAGTTTTCTGATGTGTAAGATCAGGAGACAGATGCATGCTGTATTTACTGCTGATGTTCAACTGTGGATCATGAGGTGTGCATGTCCAAAAGTGACATATTTGACATTTGCTTTGAACATGTTGAAGGTGAAGTTTTTAGAGTATGTCAGAGAGTTGTGCTTACAGGTTGATATTGGGCTGTTAAAGGAAATGTTTTCTAGTTAGTGATTCAGAATTTCTGATATTTTGAGATCAGTGAACGCTTCAAAGGTGTTATTGATTTTTTCTGGCCTCACGATGAATTGCTCTGCAAGATAGGCTACTGGGAATGGAGGATTTCTTGATAATTGAGCTGCTGATTTAAGTGTGTTTCCTTTTATAATTTTAGTTTGAGTATGACATGATTAGAAATTGTGAAAACACTGCATCTAAGTTCTTGTAATTGATGTTGGAAAGACCAGGTAAAACATTATTGGGAGTTTCTGTAGAATATGTTCTTCTTCTTTTTTATTCCCTTTCTATGTCTGCAACATCATCTATATGTATTTGGTGGTGTTTTCTTTTTGCTGGTTGTGAGAATCTATATTTTACCTCCGATTTTTCCTTGCATTTTTTAAAAACATAAAAATTCCCAAAAATATACTCAATCTATTTCATAATTTTCTGTATTTTTGTTTGTTTATTATTTGTGTGACAAGATGGAAAAATAAAAACAGAAAAATAATGAAAAGATAAATAAAAAAACTGGTAGTGAAATAGGAGGAAATAAAAGGAAGGACTAAGATGACTGAGAACTCAATAATATAAGAGGAAATCATATAAATAAGGAAAAAATAAATATAGAATCTAGTGATTGAAAGATTATACAAGAAAACCCTCGTTTATTTTTATTTTTTAGGTGACCGTGGACATATTATAGTTGTCAGTTTTGTTTTGGTTAGTATTTTGTTTTTTTATTGGTACAGAATATTTTGTTTTGGTATGCTGTTTTGGGGTTATACTGTTCATATATAATTAATTAATTATATATAAAAAAATTAAAAAAACAAAAAAATTAAATATAATTTTTAACTTTTATAAAGTTAAAGTTGATGCAATAATTTTTTTATAATATATTTATATAAATAAATAAATACTTGGCCAACCAAAAGAATAGAGACATTAGAATTGAACTTTTTTTTCCTATTCCGAAATCCTTGGTTCAATGCTCAAATTTTTCAGGAAGAAGATAGGGACGGCGACAGTGTAGAAGTAGAGCATTGCCTTCCCAGTCACATTAGAATGGAAGCAGAATGATGATTATTCATGGGCTCTACTTTCACGTGGACAACAAAAAGAGGCTCATATTTGGTGGACCAATGCTAAACAACAACAACAACAACTCATTGTTTTGTGAAATGGGAAACGATAGAGTCAAAGAAGGAGATGACATTGGAGAGGGAAGACCATTTTGAACAGAGGAACCTCAAGAAAAAAACTGTTCAGCCCCTCCTGATATGGGAAATGCCAGGTTATAGCAACAATGCTCATGAACAGAGATTTAAGGTTCATAATATTGTGCTGAAATCATCGCCCATTCAAGCAAGATATGTGTGGAATTGTTAAAACAAGTGCTAGCCAAGGAGGACAAGCAGCAACCTTTTTGAAGCTTGAACTTACGTTTTACAATATTGAACGAGTTAGCACTAATGATTATGTGCTTTGCTAGTAGTGACTAATTGACTATTCTAAGCGCCCGTTTATTATTGCGATTCAATCTATGGTTGGAACAAGAATCAGTTTTTTTGTGTTTAGTAATAAACAAAAACAATCTGAAAAACTGTGGGGCCCGCATGAAAATTGGCCGAATCTATGGTTTGCAATAAGCAACATTTTGGTGGAGAGTTGATTTAAAATAATATATTAGAAGTTGAGGGTTTCACATTGGGGTTTATAAAATAATATATTAGAAGCAGAGAGGTTTCACGGGGGTTTAAAATAATATTAAAATAATTTAAAAATATAAAAATTTAGTTCAAATATAAATAAATATATTAAAATATAATTTTTGTTTTTGAAATCCTAATTTTATTTCAAATGATATTTTACCGGATGTTGTTTCTCGATCAAATAGTCAGGGATCGCAGAAGCCTTCACGTATGAATTTAATTCGTGATGGAATTATAAATAATTTGATGTGAGAATAAAAAAAAGTATCCAATGTACTTAAATTATTCATTACATTATGAAATTATGATTATTAATACAATATTTAAATATACATATTTATATATAAATAATGAAGCATCCTCTTTCTTTTTTTTCTTTTTAAAAAAATTGTCCTCAAATTATTTTTAAAGTTTTTTTGTTACCAAGTATCAAGATTTTAGAGTATAGTAGAAAGATAAAAATAAGAGAAAAAGAACCATAATGTAGAAAATCCATCAAAGCTTTTACAAGTTTTTAGATTAAAAATTAATTTTATTTATTTATTGCTCTTTGGTTTGAGAGATGAAAGACAAACTCGTTGAAAAATGTTATTCTAGCCACTAAAAAGAAAAATCTGTATGACAATGGGTTACTCCTCTCAAGATAAGATTAATGAATATGATTTTTTTCTCTAAACATGATTTGAAAAGTAGATTGGTTCTATTTTGTTTATTTTGATTTGGCTGCTCTCATTTTCAAAGTGATTTTGTGGTGTTTGATGTTGTTGTGTGTTTTTTTTAAAAGTATTTTTAGATTAAAAAAATCGAGAATTAGGTTTTTGATGCCAAAAAAACGTACCCTAATGTTGATAATGTTAGGTTGCCCATGTTGGTGTAGTTTGTAAATGAATAATGAAGAAAAAGATGTTTATCTTGCAGCAAACATATGATCTAGCTTCATTATAATCTTGCCCGATTGCATTTTAACTGCAGGTTATGTACTTAACAGATCTGTTCTCAGCCTCAAGCTCCAAAATGTTTTTGGCTTGTCAACGGGGGTAACAGCCAGAAATCTTTCGAAGAGTGATGTTCGCTGACATTGCGAGAAAACAGGATGTCTTTCACAATCTTCAAACAATAATCTAGAGATGGGGATGAAGAGATCAGACACCAGAATCTTGCCACTGAGTCAGATATAGCGAGGGGCGCTTCCTCCTCTTATCGACAAGGGATGGCCGCTGATGGAACTTGGAATGATCAAGTGAGAATCTATATACACAACTATGACACTAATATCATCATGAAAATGTCTCCGGACGCCTGGTTCGATCTTTTTCAAATCCGTGTACCTCATCTCTCTTTTCTTTGCAGCTTCCCGAAGAGCAGCTTTCACAAGCCTCTTAGCAATTCCCTGCGTTGTAGAGATGGAAAAGGAATCAAGTTAAGGATATGAAGCAGCCATGCCTTCACTTATGGGCCTATTATGGACAATTGCAATGATCATGGCAGTTCTTGAGTCGTATTTGGAAACTATAAACTGTACAACGGTGGAAGAAATCAAATTAACTGTAACAACAGCGAATACTGGTCTGTGATGCATGGAAACTAGAATCAGAAAAAAAGCAAGAATCTAGTTAGAGTTACTTCTGGTCAGGAGGCGGAAAATTTGAGGTAATTGCAGTTTAAAGACTATCACTTAATGCAACGATGCTATGTGAATTGATGGATAAACAGCTGTCAAGATGATTGAACAGGGTTACGAGAATGGGAGGAGGAGCTTACATTGCGGGGGAAATTTTGGACAATGTCAGCAGCATCCTGATTGCTAAGATGCTCCCATAGACCATCAGAAGCAAAAATGAGAAATTGATCTCCTGGTTGGAGTTTCCGCACTAGTATTTCTGGCTCTGGACTTAGGATTGGCTTGTGGAAAGGTTCGGGCAGTCTGAACTTTGATTGTAGAGGCTCTCGGTTGAACTCTGACGTTTTAAGATATGGATCTCCTATGGATCTTGAAACCTGCAAAGATAAATGCCAGCAAATGGAAAATGGTTACATAAAACTGCTTCACCATTCACATGGTCAAGTTCTCATGAATGGAAATAACAAAACATATCACGTCATGCAAGGGCAATCTTCTAGTTACATGTTTATGAAACAAAAAAAAATCATTTTTCTTATGAGCACAACGCTATGGATAGCAGAGCATTTTCCCCTGTCCTAGTGGTCAGAAGTTCGAATCTCACCACCCTTAATCTATTTGATAAAAGTCAATCACAAGGTAATGTAGATCTGTGTGCAAGTTTCAAACCCAAAAAGCTTTAGCTTGAAGGGATGTGTTAGAGAATAATATAAAACATATTTTGGAGCCTCAAAGCCAGGTGCATAGGAATGAAAACGGCAGGAAAATACCTGAATGATGCCCTTCACGCGCCAAACTTTGTGCTTCAGCACAACAATCTGTGAATCATTGGGATGCAGGCACCGGAGTTCATTTCTCACAGTTTCTATATTAGCATTGTGCTCCGTGGATAATTGCAATGCTGTAACTTCCCTGCTTCCTCTTTCTGCTCTCCCTAAAACCACTCGGGAGTCTCCTGCATTTGCAATGTATAACAATCCATTGCATATGACTCCCACCAAACAACATGATCCAACAGATGCCATATGGGGCTTACTAAGCCACTGCTTTTTCGCAAGTGAAAGAAAACCCTCTTCTGTAGACGCAAAAGCATTCCTGACAGCAGTTTCCGATACATCTTTTTGCTCAGAAACAATTTCTTCATCACAAACAAACAGAGAGTTAGATATTACTCTGAGCCAGTCGAGAAGTTAGGTATAGATTCATCCACTTGGTGTGCACATGAGTCCCTTTGACCTTTAAAACTAAAAGTGTGAGGAGAATTAGATCATGAAAAACTATTTTCTACAACCTGTATTATGTTCCTAGAAGAAGCATAACTTGAGAACATTAGAACCCTTTAGACTTGACCAACCATACAAACTATCTTCATTAAGACACGATATAGATAACATCATTCACTCGATTTGAGTCATGAGCATGGTTTTAAAGAATCAAGCAAGCAGTAAAATTAGCAAAGCAATTAAGCTGAAAACATACTTTTGAAATTGGAGAAAAAGTTGTGATTGATGAACTTTGAAGCCTCAGTTCCTCCATGTCCATCATATACGCCAACGAAAGTCCCCTGTGGACCTGAATTGGTTGAACTCAAAGGCCCTGATTCAAGTTGGCTTTGATCCTCTATCAAGCTATTAGCTTGAATTACAGCCATCGAGAACTCTCCATAAACATGGCTCCCCAGATTCTTGGACCACAACAACCTATCAGCCTTCTCAGTGGCATCATCCTCCAGAAAAGTTCTCCAACAAGGTCTAACCATTTTTAAGAGATCACTTCGATCACAACTACAAGCAACCAACTTTATAATAGTACTAGTACTTACTTTCACATTATCCAAATGAACCAGGAACCAATATATTCACAAGACTAAATCAGAAATCCAGTTCCTGATGATGCTCCAATCTTACAGCCCCAGTTCTTGAAACTATATATAACAACAAAACTCAGACACCATCAATAAGTACAATTCTCAAGTAAAGGCCAAAAGAGCATGGGCTAAATTCATTGGAAAGAGTGAATTGAGACAAGGAGGCAACGGTTTTTAAGTGAGTCCAGAGAATATAGAGGTTTGCTGGTGCCATGTACCTTGAACCTGGGTCAAGTATGTTTGGTTCTTTCATGTGAGCCATATTTCAAGAAACAGACTTAGCTGGAAAAGAACACATGGGTCTGGTATCTGCAGGGTTCGGTCTGTAATCAGAGAGATCAAAGGGAGCAGTGGATAAGAGATAGGGTTTTTGCAGTTTTTCGACAGAAGATCTTCAGTTTTGTTGTCAGATCAGATCCAAGGATGGGAAATAAAAAGATTTTAAATTACAATTCCTGACATTCTTGTTCTTTCTTTCACTTGGGTTCTCTGCCTGTTTTGTTTCTAGTGGCCTAGTGGTGCTCCCCCTCTCCTCAAGGTCTCCCATTCCATGGCAGAGATTCTCAGCTTTCTTCTCATTGCGATTTTTAAGCAATAACACACTGCTATAGGTGCTCTAATGGCTCCGATTACAGGTTTCCACTTCCTGTTTTCCCTGGTAAGCTGAAAACATTGAGCTCAGATGTTTTTGCTAAATTCATGATTTGGAATATTGAGCTGTTCTTTGTTTTCCCTTTGCGATTCCTTGTCTCTTAGCTATGAAAAATTAAGTCTTATGGTAATTTACAAGACAAAAAAAATAAAATAAATTATGAAGCTCTCAAACAAAAACATTGTGGATGTCGATAGTGCATCCACAATGTCTCTCTCATTTTACCCCTCTCTTCGTAAAAATATACATGTATTTTTTTTTTAAATTCACGAGGGATAAGAAGTTTTTTTTTTTTTTCTAAACACTAAAATTCCTATAAAATATATTTTTTAAAATAATTATCCAGAGCTTTGTGGTTATTTTTTGTAATGAACAACAAAAAATCTTGGGATCAAATGGTTTTAAAGCTTTCTTGGAAGACATTTTCATCTTTGTATTTATTTATTTTTGTTATTTTCAGATAGATTTAGGGTTTCTTTGTCTTTCGGAAATATAGAATAATAAAAATATTATTAATGGATGGCTTGCCGCCAATGAATAGACACTATCTACGCCCTTCAATCTACGAGCATTATAATGAGTAGGCATCAGTGGTTTATCCCTGGTGGTAATTTCTTTTCTTTTTTTCCACTTCTTTTCTCTCCTCTCCTAAAAAGTACATAGTAATCCACTTTATTCCTTATTGTTTCAATTTATAATTTTTTTGCTTGACTATTTTACAATTTTTTTCTATTTTTAATTTAGTCCATCAATTACAATTTATTATATATATGTATATTAATTGAGTCTTTATCCTTTTGATTTCTGTTTTTTCCTTGATATTTTTTTTTTAAAAAAATAGTTTTCAATTTTATTGTTCAATCAAAGTTTCAATTTGGCCCGCATTCTTTTTTCTTTTTTCTTTTTTCTCTTTTCTTTTTTTTTCAAGTTATTTTTCTTGTTAATTTAACTCTCCAAAATAAATAAATTTGGTAGCCCTTTTATTTTTTTTCTGGCCTTATTTTTTTTTCTATTTTTCTCCTTGATATTTTTGTTAAAGCTTTATTGGTTTTCAATTTTATCATTCAATGACAATTTATGGTGTATTATTTTTTTCAACTAGGTCCTCATTTTTTAAGCTATTTTTTTTTTCAATTTAGCCCTCCGAAAAAAATATTTTTGTATCCCTCTCGTGTTTGTGTGTGTGTGTGTGTGTGTGTGTGTGTGTGTGTGTGTGTGTGTATTGAATCTTTTTTTATTCCTAGTTTCATACCTTTTGATTTGTTAGGAATTGAACTTTACATTTTTTTTTTCATTTATGATACTTCCAATATACTAATCTTGACCAAAAGTTTGAAATGTTAATGCGGGTTGACATCGTTTTTTTTACTTGCTATGTCATTAACAAAAAAATAGCATTAAAACAATAACAATACAAACATTTATCTACGCATGAATTGGTTTTATTAATAGTATGCCTTAAGTTTTAAATTTATAATAAGAATTTGTTTCTATTAGAAAACACATTAATAATAACCGTGTATTTTTTATGTAAAAAATAATAATTTTGATAAAACCCAGCACGGGATAACTATCTAGCTAGTATATTTACACTAAAACTCATTTATGTTCATCACAAGGGGAAAAAGAAGAAGAAGAAGGGTAGCATTTATCACGGCAGAAATTGAACATTTTTGACTCGTCAAGTAAAGTTCTTTTAGATAATTAGTGTTCTCCATTTGCAGACATTTCATCCCTGCTATACCTAGATTGGAGTTCCATTGGCCCCACTTTTTTTTGGCAAGTGCTGCATGGAGAAAATATGGGTCTTTTCTTGGTTCTACCTTGTAACAAGGTGTGACAGCCGGGTCCAGTGAGTTGAGAGTGGAGTGAACTTCTAAGATATATATGCCCTAGCTGCTTCAAGATGTGGTGATCCATGGGTCCAATAAATAAATATATTCGAGTTCCACCATCTTGATTGCCTCTGAAACTGAACAAGTGAAATTAATGTTTCATCAGGTAGAGTGGTGCAATTTATGGGATGGTTACAGGAAGCTGGTGGGTTCCTGCACTTACTTCAAAATCAAGTGGCCTCCAACTTGGCTCTCGTAGACATAGCTACTATGTTAACAGATTTGTATGGTACATCCTGTAAGCAAAGCACTTGACATAAATAATGGGTCTGGCAGCCCCATGCATGCATGTATATTCTGGGATCATCCATGTGAAGAAACAAGGTTTCGATAATATCTTTTCTTAAAGGGAAGTCTAGAATGCCAATATCTGTTTCAGCATCAACGTAGTACCATTTGTCTTCAGGATTCAGATTTGAATAAAATAGGATTAAGGACATGTTTTACGTTTCTTTTACATGGGTTCTGTTCTTATATAATAATTTTTTATGGATTCTGTTGATCAAACAAGATTGAGCTTTCTATGGCTGCGAACAAAATCTCCCACAATACAAGCCTCTTACTGTTGCAAGAAACTAGGGTTTGAAGTTGAAAAATGTAGGAGAAGTGAAATGTGTAGCAAAGAGTGTGTGTATGTGTCGAGCGCGGAAAGTAATGAAAGGTGCGAGTAGTTTGAGTTAGCCTTGTATAAGCCTCTCTTTTTAATTGGTAACCTCTTGTATTTATAGATATCATAGATCATGTATGCATGCATTATAAATAGAGAAAAATAATTATTCTACTTGAGATATTGGTTGACATGTCACGTTTGCCATTGGTGGATAGATATGTTGGTGTTTGAGAATAAATCATTGATGATAAGGTTAGAAGACCAAGAAAATTGATTTTAGTGGAAAGGGTGACCAGACACCTGAAGATAGATTTTAGTGGAAAGGTTAGCTCGACAGCGGTTGTATTTTTACTTTATTTCTCACCAAAACTTGGGTTTGTTTGAGGTGTTATGGCAAATTTAAAAGAGAAAACATAGATTTAACCAAGAGCTAAGAAATATTCAAGAGAGAAAAATGTTGGGGTGTGAGGGGTAAATAAAGATTTGTGAAGAAGAAAGAGGTCATAAAAGTCAAAGCTTTCAAATGAGGTGACTTTTGATATCAAATTTGATTGGTAATGTGCTTTTTATCAATTATTTCTTTGTTGATTTTAGTTTTTAGCATTTTAAGTTAGATCCATAACTTTTTTAAATTAGGATTGGTGAACAAAATTAGAAAAAATTAGTTGTGAAATAAGTTTGACATGGAATAAAAGCTAGATAGAGAAGAAGTTGGTTAAAATTGAAGAAAAACTAAGAGATGACTTTAAGCCCCAGGGCTAACCATAATGGATGTTTAAGGAGGAATGTGTAATTTATTGTAATATCTCTTAATTTGTATGTGATGAATGTTTATTAGAGGACAAAGTAGAAAAAAATTGAGTAAAATCATCGGAAGAAAAAGGAAAGGGCCTTGAGGGCCAACCATATAAGGAATTATAGGAAATAGTTTGCTTGACATGAATTGAGTGAGATTATTGATATAATTGCATGAGAAATTGTTTTTTGGGAAAGTTATGGATTGAATTTTATATGTTTTAGTAAAAATATAAATATCTAAAAGTTTAGGTAAGAGTCTAAAACTTGTGGATTAAATATAACTCTTAAACTAATGGCTAGGAGAATGATGTATGATATGGTTGTTTATGAAAATATTTTTTATGTTATAAATATATGTTTGGAAATGATATGGGCTTGAAGTCATATGTTTTGATGTGTATATTATTGATAGGCTAACATGAAGGTTTAAAAATAAATAATGGAAAAATTGAATGATATTGTATAATTATATGTTAGTTTGATGTATATTGTGTGAAAATTAGGTTATGAGGTAAATGGTAAGTTGAGTATATGTGTATGTATTATAAGTTTATTTGAGAACACTAGTTCATAATATAGAAGTAGGGTAAAAGATTAAACCCAACTAAAAGTTACAAGATATTTGTAAGCCCTAGGGTTAAAATTAAAAAAAAAAGAAGAATAAATTTTATGAGGGTTTAAATTAGTGGTCGATTGTGAAAAATAGTTTTGGACTATAGGGGTTGAAGATAAAATAATTAAGTGGTAATTTTCAATTACAATGGAAATACTGAATGAAATAAAAATAAATAAGAAAAAAACAAATAAGTAAAATATATAGGAATATATTAGGAAAAAAAGATAAACATGGATTTTGTTGATTTAACTAATGTGTTTAATTTTTAGAATGTGGATGATTTTTAGTTAGTTTTTTCAATGAAGATTTGAAAAAAAAAAAAAAAAACTCATAAGACTACTAGTTAAAGTCTCAACCAAAAATGCATGTTAAGGGGATAGGAAAGAAATGGGTCCTCATACTAAATGATTTTGTGTTTACTATTAATTTTATATGATGATATAACATGTGTTCAAATGGTTGGTTGTAAAAAGATGCTAATATATAAAGGTGTTTTTATGGTAAGGGAATTTTCTAGAACCTTGAAATGTAGATGATACTTGATATGCATGGTATATTTGTTATGTGTTGATGTGTGAAAGCGATGATGTACCATTATGTAAAGGGTGAAATTAGATTGAGATAAGTATATGATTGAATCATTGATTTGCTTATTATAATCCATAAAACATGTGTAAGATGAGGAACTAGGATAAGATTCCTAGGTCAAATGGATATGCTAATAATAGTTTGAAAATTATACATTGATATAAAAGAGATTACTTGAGTGATACATCAAATAAGAGGAACATGACTTTCACTAATAGCAGATAAGTACTCAACACCTGACTTATTTACCTAAAGTTAAATAATTCAATTGTGTTTTTTTAAATATTTGATAATTATAAAATGATATAAAAGATTAAATAAAAGTGAGGATGAAAGCAAACTGGAAAATCAGTTGAAAATTACTTGATTATTTGTCCTCATGGTGGAGGCTACTGATATTGGTTGTACTTGTATCAACATTGATTAGTCATTTATGTTTATAAAAGACTAATAATATATAGCTAATACTAATATTGATTTGATTAGTCAACAACACAGTGGAGACTAATGATATTAGTTATACTAGTATCGACATTGATTAGTCGTCTATGGTATGAAGGCTAATGATATTAGTATATTTGTTTTTTTCATTGATTTAATTAGTTTTCCACCTGGTAGAGACAAATGATATCATTTATAATAGTATTGACATTGATTAGTCACCAATATGTCTAGTTGCTATTGATATTTGTATAGATGATACCGACATTGATTTGATTAGTCATCCATATGGTGGAGACTAATGATATTTTTTGTAGTAGTATTGTCATTGATTATTCACCCAACTGTATGAAGGATAATGATACCATTTTAGTTGATATAATTGTTGTTGTATTATTCACGTATATAGAGGTTAAAGTTTGAATACCGAGGAAAAAACTTAGGATAAATCTTGAGAAATCAAGAGAGAAAACTTACTTATGATCAATAATTAAAGAGAAGGATGATAAATTTCATGGCTAATGAAATTATTGGATATAAAAGAGTACCTAATCTTTTTATAATAAGTAAAACAATTCTCCTAAGCTTCCAACTATTATTTTGTTAGGTGTATATGCTCAATGATGTTGTTACAACCATCAAACACTCTCAACATGAAAAACATTATGACACTAGATGTTCAAAATGAGAATCAAGTTATCACTATTGATCTCCCTCTAAATCTCACTTACATATTCCTTATTAAAAACAAACTTAGACGTGAAACAAGATATAAAATCCTATGAACTTCTAAAAATAACACAACTACTCACCAATTGGGAAAATCTCTACTTTATCATAAAATACTGCACCCTTATCTCTCTAATTATTATGTTTTTGCAAAGTCTAACTTAAAGATATGATGACCTCATAGATCTTACAGAACACATATAAAATATAAGAAATACCTAGAGATTATAACATATGATAATGATATTGTGTGCAAAATCCTTCCAACAACATTAAGGTTTAATAAATAAATGCTTAATATGAAAACACTACTTAAACCTATTGCAATTGAAGCACTGATTAATAAAGTTTATAATTATTCTTCATAGGTATAAGTGCATACTTTCCCTAATCGAAACCTCCTCATAGTAAAAAATGCAATGAAAAATCATATTTGTGTAAAGGAAGCAAACATAACAAAACAAGACACCTTCATTTCCAACTACCCAAAACAGAATCTCCTAAGTGACATATATGTCCGAATCAAAGTCATCTAAAAAGAGAAATAAAGATACATCATGATCGCTTGAAATTTCCCAAGCTCATAACCACACCTTTAATCACTACAGTTATTGAGGTATTAATTACTATAAAAGAGAAGTAATTTATACAATATTCCCTTTCCATGACAAGCAGTGTGAACGCGATAAACCCTACAAAGTTTTTTTTATCACCATGACCATGGGTATGACATAAGGTATACCAAAACCCTAAAAAAGATTGAAAAATTGATTCTAAAGGGTTGCTCCAACAATTTATAAAAAAAGAAAGTCAACCTAAATAAAAAATAAATAAATTTTGCAAGACCCATAATGATATCTAAGATTGGATAACTCCGAAAATTATTTTCTCACTTTTATAAGAATTGTTGTAAAGTTTTTTAATAGAAGCAATAATGTTTCTATTTCAACAACAAAATCTCTGTCTACAATAAAAAGTCTATTTTTATCCAATAGAAAGTTTTTATCTATTAATATCTATATTTCTTGAATATCTATATGTATCCTTGAAAATTTCCATATCTATATGAAAATATCCATATCTCCATAAAAATCTTAGTGTCTCTAACAAAAAGTCTTCATGACTCAACAAAAGTGAGATTAAGTGTTACCAAAACATCCAAACATAAAAAACACAAGTATTTGGAGTATTATTGGAAGAAGAAATTAGAGGGAAAAAAGGAGCACCGGGATGGCAGCAACAGGAAGAAAAAGAGGGGAGGAGGAGATTGTTATTTCACAAGCTATTAGGATCTTAAATCTTCCTTGGTATGGTGTTTCTTATATGCATATAAAAGATTCTAGACTTTATAGTTAAATTGCATGAATTTCTTTATGAGATTTAGGTTAGGGTTCTTGGAAACTTTTTGGGGGAAATTTGTAATCGTGTGTAGTTGATAAATATAGCATGAAATTGGATGAAATGAGAGCTAATTGGCAAGACAAATGTAAGAGAAAAGGAGAGCCCCTAGGAAAGGTCATGGCTAGCCATTGAGAGCGGTAATTTGGAGGGAAAGATTATTTGTTTTGCAAAATAATTATTGTATATGATGTGTTGGGTGTTAATGTTTGTCTAATGAATAATTGATAATGAAAAGAATGAGGGAAGTCCTGTTTTTCCAAGGCCAAGTTTTGGCCAAATGGATATGATGTAGAAGTTAACATTTGGGCAGATTTATCTTTTGACTTTCAGAGATAATATGAGTGGAAAAGCAAGGGAATTAGGATCGGTTTCCCTTGTAGAAATTATAGTTTTGGATGTGTATCATTCAAGGAAAATGATTTAATTTAATTTGGAATTTTATAACTCTAGTTAAGGGCCACTAAATGTGACTATGCAGGGCAGACTCTGTAGAACAATAGCCCTGTCACTTTTGTGATGCATTTCGTGAATGTTAGGGCAGAAATGGGTTTTTCTTCCTTTATAAGAGTTGTAACACTGTAGGTTAGCTTTCCAGCGAGAGCAATTTTGTACAAAATGAAGTTCTATAACTCCCATTATAGTGAAAAATCTAGGTAGAGGTCAGAATCTGTTGGCAACTTTGAGAGGAAAAGAAGAAGAAGAAGATGAAGTGGGAGGTCGAAGCGATGAAGTTAGACGTGTTAAAGGAAAAGAAACAAGTTTTGTTATAAAAAGATGTTTATAATGATATTTTGATTGACAAAAGTTGTTATAAAAAAATAAAAATGAAAGAAAAAACAAATTTAAAGGCATATTGGATTGTTTCGGTGTGGTTATTAGAAAATGTATTGGTGGTTGAAAATGATTTATGAGAATTTATTGTCATTACAGGAGGGACCACGAGTGTGGTGCAACAACAACAACAAGGGATCATGAGTGTGGTGCAACAACAACAACAAGGGACCATGAGCAGAGCATCCACAGCAGGTAGGTGATTTGTGCCTACATTTCTGATTTAATTTTCATAATAAAAATGTGTGAATTATGCTGGTAAACTGATATGTATGATCACTATTTTTGGAAAACTTAGAATGTAGGAAAATTAACTCGTTTTGTCCTATTCTATTAAATGTGACGGGATTTATATTAACTCTGGTGCAAATTGTTGATTGTTGTTAAATGTATGGTTTATTTTATGATTGTGATGAAGATGATGTTTAAGTTTTTGTAGACCCAAGATGATTGGGTCAATATTGAATTAAAGATTATGCTATATGTCGAAAACTTGGGATCTGCCAGTACAGGGGAGGTTCTGCCGAAATTTTGATAGAAATTTTAGTGAAACCTTATATATATATATATATATATATATATATATATATATATATATATATATATATATATATATATATATAAATATATAAAAAAATTAATTGCTTGTTTGTCTCCTAGAGAAGGGGACTTTACGATTTCTCACCTTAACACTTAGTTCATTTGAGAATTAAGTTTTATTATTTTATTCATTAAGGTTACAATGAAGTCATTCTACTTTCACAACTATGTCAAAAATTTGGATTGTTGGCTCGAATAGACTCGAGTCATTTATATATATATATTAGTTTTATCATTCAATATTTTGTTTTCAAAGAATCAAGGTTCATATTTTTTTTATTTTGCTTTCCATGTGATCATCCCATTCTCATTTAATTATTTCTTTTCTAACAAGTAAAATCATAGGGACCTTTTAAGAATATTGAAAAGATAGATTTCTTGCATACTGACATGTGTTTCTTTTTTGCATTAAATAATTGTCTACTTTTTTCATTTGTTGGTGATGTCTTTTTTTAATAATCATATCATTAAAGTAATCATGCTTATCAAACCATGTTGAATCAATTACATAGATCTTTTTTTTTTAAAAAAAAACACGCATCACCTTAACATTATATATATATTAGAAAATTTCCCCGAACTTACAACGAAATGTGAACCGCCCATCTAATATCATACTGAATCCTTTTATTTGAAAATGAATCTAGAACTTTAATCTATATCCCTTCCATATATTCATCTTCATCTTCTTTCTTTATTAGTTTCAATATATAATAATATATTGTTTTATTAAAGAAAACACAATAATCTTATTGATTATAGATGAAACTTTTCTAAAACTAATAATAATATATTTTTATGAACGTTCAAAATCGTAAAAATATTAATTTAATAATTTTTTAAAATCAAAATATTTTAAGAAACCATTTAAAAAATAAAATAAAAACCATAACTATTTAAAAATAGCAGTTGGGCCCCGTTTGTTTGCTGGAAAGTGGTTTCCTGGAAAGTGAATTCCTGGAAAGTGGTTTCCTGAAAAGTGAATTCCTGGAAAGTGGTTTCCTGGAAAGTGAATTCCTGAAAAGTGAATTCCGATGTTTGGCAGTGTTATGGAAAATGAACTGGAAAACACTTTCCAGTGTTTGTTTGTGTTATAGAAAAGGAATTGGAAAATAATTTATTAATAAATTAATTTTTTTTTCAAGTTTATCTAATATATATAAAATATTTAATCACTTAAAATAAAAAAATGAAATCTAAAAAGTATAATGATGAATTTTTTTATTATATCCTATATTCATACATAGCTTATTTTATAAAATATAACAATATATGTCATATCATATTATAGAGAAATAAGCTTGTGAAATATTTTTTAAGTAAAACTTATTATTAATATATATTTTTTCCAATTTTAAAAGCTTAAAATAAGTTTTTTTTAATTTTAAATCAAAATCTCAATGCAAAATTTTAATTTAGGGTGATTAAAAAAAAATAGAATTTTTAAGATTTAAATTATTAGTTTTTGTGTTTTTTAATTGTTAATATCAGAATTATTATTAATAAACATGTTTCTATTTTTTTTTAAAAAAAAAACAATAACTATTACCGGTCCAACAATTTATTAGTCAACCATACAAAAACCAAAAACCAAACTTTACTAGCTAGCTCGCGGAAAGTGTATTCCGGTGCTTAAAAGAGGAATACACTTTCCTTTTGTCAAGGGTTGTGTTTTCCTTGGCTGGAAACAACTTTCCTGGAAAGTTGTTTTCTGTGTTTCCGGTGTTTGTTTGCTGGAAACAACTTTCCTGGAAAGTTGTTTCCGGTGTTACCATAACACCGGAAACAACTTTCCAGGAAAGTTGTTTCCAGCAAACAAACAAGGCCTTGGTAACAATGACAATGCTTCTTATTTTGAATAAAACGCTGAACTTAATTTCTTAATAGCACCCCAACAAAAAGGCTTTCGAAGCCCAAAAGTTGTAAAGCCGAATAAACAAAAACGTTGCGTTCTTTAAAACGGTCGAAAATAATTTGAAATTTTTGTTTCCTCTCCTCTCACGGACATAAAGGCTCCGTATAAAAGAAGGTTTTGCGATGAATTAAGAAAAATAAAAGAAAGAAAACTTTCCATCTTTCGAAGCCCAAATCGGTATGATGCTTCTTCTGAAACTATGAAAGAAAACGCTGTTAGTGATCTTGCATGTTGGGGCGGGGACATTCAGGTATCTTTTCTTCTCACAAAGAAAGCATATCTTTGATTGTTTCAAATTCTATCAATTGTTGTGCCTTTTCTTTTATTGGGTCGTGTGGTGATCTTTTTTGAACTTCCGTGTTTTTTCTTTCTCTCTATTTATTCATCTTCGAATTTGTCCTGCTCACTGCGCAATGTTCTTTCTTTCTTTTTTTCGAGGTGAGTTGGATGGTGGAATTTCGTAAAGATGTTAAATATGTGCTGAAGACACGATTTCGTCTTGTAGGTGTTACACTTGTATATTTCGTTCTTTATGGTCTTATCTGGGTGTGCTGGTTTCTTTTTCCTTATGAATTAATTAATCTGTACTGGGAACTTTCTTCCTCTTCATTTTTTTTAATTTCCCCTCAACTTGGGGTTTTCTTTTATTTGATGGTAGTAGTGATTTGAGGTCTTGTGTGGTTTTTGCAGATTGATGAGCATGTTCAGAGAGAGATTATGAACCACAGGTCATTGAAGCATAATCAGATTCAAAGAGGTATCACGTATTTCCTTCTTATTAGATTATGAAATGTAAAAGAGTTTCGGGTGAACTAGGTCTTTACTCAATGTAAAGATGGATTTAGAAGGTCTTGGTACTTCTCTCAAGCTTCAGAAACTTTGAAAGAATCTGAATTGATATGGAAGTTAAGTTTCATTGCTGCGATCCAATTTTTTTCATTTAAAAGGAGGCTTACATATATGAGATTGCACTTGGACCTGCACTTTCCAAGCCTAGATTGCTTAATCTACATTCTGCCAATATGAAACTCATTCTTGATGTCAAGAATAATAAGAACTGCCAAACCCCAATTTACTCTTAGATATCAATTTTGAAAACCAGAGCCTTGCCTTAGCTTTTCGATTAGTCTTTACATTTTTGCAGGTTATATAAAAGGTGAATTCATTGTGCAGGTTTTGCTAACACCAACTCATTTAGCCATAGTAATGAAATATAAGGCTGGTGGAGAACTTCTTGAGAGAATATGCAATGCTGGTAGATTCAGTGAAGATGAGGTACGTATAGTGTAGAACCAAACACCATCATGAGTTTTCCCTTCTTCTCAAATACCCTCACAAATGGATACTTGGCGGTCTCATGAATTTGAATATCAAGATTAGTTTTCATTATTGAACTTCGCTGTATGAACCAATTGCTAATATTCATGATGCCTTTCTTTCAGAGTTTTATTATTGGAAGGTGTCATTCTTTCATCTCTTTTATGAAATCCATTTTCGCTTTTGGCAAGTATCCTCTCCTTCCCTTCTAATCTTTTGTTTCTTGTTGCTAGCTGAGGCATTCATCATGTCCTGCAAAAAACTTCATGCTAACTTTCAAAGTTCTAATGTGCCATTCTTTCATCTCTTTTATGAATTCAATTGATAAAAATCACAGTGCCTTTCTTTCAATAAGGTTACGATATCTTTACTGATCCACCTCACACTCAAATGAGGTCCTTTTCCTTGTTCTCTTCAAGTAGGACTCGCTGACACAACTAACAAGCTCTTCACCCAGACACTACAGGGTGGTGATATGTTCACTTCCAATACAGGGTCGATGCTCACCAGCTCTGGCAATTTCTGCCTTCTTGAGTGCTAATGCAGGGACTGTATTGCTTCCCACCAGGTGCCTTTTCGCAGCTGGCATTGATGATAACATCTTGGCTTAGGCCTTCAAGACTGATGTTGCTACCATTCAAGCTCTAAAGTCTGGTTTGCACCCACATCTTGAAGACAGACTTCATCAATAGTTACCACCATTTTTTTTTTGTTCCTCGATCTTCTGCCATGTTTAAGTTCCTCCTCCTACCCCACCCCCTCCTTCTGTGAGTTGAATTAAATAATCGCCTTTAGGGGGCATATTTGTTCTTGCATAATCGTACCATTTGTCTCAGCTTGTTTTATATTGATAATAATTACTCTCCATAATCCATCATTTAACCTTTAGGGGAAAAGTCTAGTGTTTATAAAATCAACTGAAAGATATCACTAGCAGATAATGATACACTACACTAACCAGCGTTTATGTTGTCTTAAGTTAGTCATGATAAATCAAGAGATGAATAGAGTTTTATAAGGTTGCTGATAATTCTCAACCTGAGATAGTAGTTGCATTGTTTTCTTGTAATTTCGTCAGACTGCATGAAAAATGTGAGATAACTGGAGGGTTAGAAGCTTTTGGTCTGATGCAAGAGGCCGTGTAATGTTTCCTAGGTTACCTTTCGCTAATATTAGTCCTAAATTAATGGTCTTTCTATAATATTGCTATCAATTGTTTCTTTTCATTAGTGGGATTCGTTTTAATTGGGTAATACAGAAATGAAATACATTTACCAGCTCTGCCACTTGTAGATTGCTTTACTTTTGCTATGAAATAACATACATTATGTCCTTCTTCCACATTTACTAGCTCTGACACTT
This sequence comes from Salix purpurea, assembly GCA_027405865.1. Classification (NCBI taxonomy): domain Eukaryota; kingdom Viridiplantae; phylum Streptophyta; class Magnoliopsida; order Malpighiales; family Salicaceae; genus Salix; species Salix purpurea. The sequence goes on along the minus strand of JAOWLH010000002.1, from coordinate 5,817,937 downwards.
CTAGATTTTTTATTTAACTTTGCTACTATGATTTTTGATGTTGAGGCCCTACACAGGGTTTATTACATATGTAATGTTTATTACATGGTAATGTTTTTGTGATAGAGTTGCCTTGACCCATGGTCTTAGCGAATCATATTGCTAGTTGGTTGATCTTATGACGATGTATCCAGGTTAGTTATCAATCAAAATATATAAGTGGGTTTTATATGTTTAAGTATTTTGGTAGTTTATTTTGTTTTTTATTGAGAGTGTTTAATGATTTTTCTTCTAGTTCAGATCGATGAGGTTCTTCAAGGAATGTAGAGCCATGTATCCAATCACAATTTTTCTTCAATCGTAATGGGACTCAACGACAAGGAAATTCGTGGCTAATGGGATCCCGGATTGCCTACAAAGGTGAAAAAGCTAACTCTCCTCCACCTATTCCGAGTCCGCCCATGTGTATTTCCTCCATAATTGTGACAATTTTATTGTTTAGTATGATGCCGCACTGTACAACTGCAGTTTTTTTCAGGAACTTGTCACATTGTTGGATAATAAACTCAGAACAGAGACATGGATTTAAGGTTTGCACATGCGTTTTTTTTAATAACACAAAATTAATGTGCTTACAGAAACTGTCATCGTGTGGCTGTGATGCAACAATTTCAATTTTTTATTTTTATACCACAAGTTGCTTTCACATTATGGAAAACAACGACTGTCCATCTCACACTAAAAGAATATTTTTCTGACATTTAGTTTAAGCTCAAAGGAGAAGGTTGAGCATACATGTTTATTTTGTCAATTCTATTAGTTTTGTTTTCTTTTTTCTTTTTTCATTAAAAAAAAAGCTTGCAAATTTAGTGTGTTTTATCTATTAAAAATACATCAATGTTAGTGTGTTTTATCTATTAAAAATACATCAATGTTAGTAAACAATAAAAAAAGGAAAGCATTGATTTTGGTATCTATAGATGGATTAAAACTGTGTTTTTTTTCTTTTTCTGTTTTAAATATCTTAAAATCCCTTTTTGTTGGTCTTCTGAGTGGTTGGGTTTTTTTACCTGCTGCAGAGGTTTTGACCAAGGAGAATATTGTGGAGCCAATGAGGGATATTAGAAGAGATCTACTGGAAACTGACGTGAGTGAATTTGTAAACTAGAATTCGAGTTTGTTTAATTTTTAAAAATAAATAAATTAATATGGTTGGTCTATTGATAGGTAAGCCTTCCTGCGGTTCAAAGGTTTTTCAATCAGTTAGTGACCAGGCCGTTGGTGTTGGCCTGATTAGAGGAGTGAAACCTGATCAGCAATTAGAGAGTGATTTGTGAAATAAAAATGGTGAAGTTTGCTACTCCATGTTTGTGTACTTCAATAAATTTTCAGTCTGTTTTGATGTTGTATTTGCTCACTAAATATTATTGTTTGGTTGGCGTCGCTGGTGCTGTATTCTTCTATTGTCTAAGTTACTATCTTTGTTTTCTCATTTGAATTGAATCTAGCCTGAAGCATGCATAAAAATTCATAATTTGATGTGTTCTATAGTGAGCATATGACTTTAATGTGGAAGTTGAGCAAAGCTATGAAGTCTTTGTTGTGTTTGGATTGGTGGTTATTGATGCGACCATATTATTTGATAATTTCATCCATATTTACATAGTGTTTTGCATATGTTTTGTGTATAAAATGCATTGATATTCTTTGTTTTATGTTTTGAAGGCATTTTTGGATGAAAGATGCAAAAAGGAGTAAATTGGAGGTAATTGGCAGATTTGACGTTCAGTCGATGTTTTGTGCAGAGCGGAAGCCCTAGAGATCGAAATGAAATGATTCCAGTGGCATTCGAAATATAACATCCATAACTTTCTGGAAAGCTAAGGCAAAAGAAATAAAATAAGGAAGAGCATGAAAATCGCAGCCTTCAAAGTCTAATCTTGCAATCTGCCGATATCGACCTTTACCCATTCCAACTTCAATATCTCGAGATACAGAAGTCCGATTGATGCAAACTCAATTGGCGTGGATTCAGGACTCAAAGGCCTATACACGCTCAAAATTTCAGCTCAAAACGATTTTATATGAAGGAGATATGAATTTTACAAGGGACAACTAAATTCTGCCAACTTAAGGAAGGACTATTTTGTAAAATAGACACTAGGGTTTCTAAGCATATATAAAGGAGAAGAGGGGCAAGGAAGTGGCGGCTAGCACAAAAGAAAACACAAAATCTTCCTCCTCCAAACCCTAAATCATGTGTTCTTTCATCTTTTTATTTAGTTGTTCAATAAACATGCAAGGCTAGATTCTTTTGCTTGGTTGCAAGGACACGGAAACCTTCAGATTTCAAGAACTGTGAGATCTATTTTTACCTCAATTTTTCAGTTTATATGATGAATATGTTTGTTCCCCTATGCTTATTTTCCTATGATTGTTTATTTAATTGCTAAGAGCGGACTCGAAGTTATTATTGTAGACAATCAATTGCTAAGTTTGATATCAAAACCGGAGTTGTGGTATATGAACTTATGAAGCAACTAAGTTAATAATTGTAGCGGATCTATGTTATTAATCTTAGGGAGTACATTCAATCGAACTAAACATATATTGCGGACAATTATGTTTCTTAATCGATCAATTTATCTAGATTTTAATGCTACCATTGAATCAAATTACTAGTGCGGACACTGTGGTTGTTTGATGGTTAGGGTAAGTTATACGGCGGATCCATTAACGAACCAATTTTAAGAAGAGATAAATATTCAGAATATAAATTGATGTGTTGTTTCCATGATCAGTTCTTATTTCTGTAGGTGGATGTTGATTTGCGACCAAGGTTTGTTTTATTGATAAATTTCAGTTTTATATATTTTTCGCTTAGTTTGCTTTAGCCTACCCTAGACAACTTCCAACCCCCCCCAATTGCATAACATATAGCACGAAAATCTAAACTAAATCGTCCTCGTGGGATCGACCCCTTGCTTGCTCTATACTATCTTGTTTGATTTGTTTTAAGCTAGGGTAATTAATTTGTGCGACCGCGACATCGCAACAAATTTTGGCGCCGTTGCCGGGGAGGTAATTTTAGTTGATTGTTGTGCTTGTACTGTTATTTTTATTTGCTGTGATTCAAAAAAAAAGAAGAAAGAAACAGAATTTTTGCTTGCGACGGTATTGTTCACTTGCGGCAACGGTACTGTTCAAAACAGAGTTTTTGGTGGAATTAGGTATCGATATTTTGGTTTCTTAAGGAAAACGACGTTCTGAACAGGACTAGTGATAAATCACTAGCCCCAACCTATTGAGGCCAAATTCCGCTGTTTTCTTGTGTTTTTGGGCAGTTTTAGTTTTCTACCGTAAAATTTTCGTACAATTTGCATTGTTTTCGATCTCTTGTGTGGTTACTTTCTTTTGAGTTTTCTTAAGAATTTATGCCTGTGACCCGTTCTACTAATCAAATTCAAGTGCAGATTGATCTTGAAATAGAAAGCACTTTACGCAGGTTGAGAAAGGAAGCTCGCCTCAACACAATGGCTATTGCACGACAACAAACACTCAAGGAGCTTGCTGCTCCTAACGTGGAAAATCAACCATTGTGCATAAACATTGACAATAATGTAAATCTTGAGCTCAAATCTGGTTTTATACATTTGTTACCAACATTTAATGGTCTTGCAGGAGAAGATCCTCATACTCATCTCAAGGAGTTCCATATGGTTTGTGTTGGCATGAAACCGAATGGAGTTGATGAAGAACAAGTTAAGTTGAAAGCTTTCCCTTTCTCTTTGAAGGGGGCAGCAAAGGCATGGCTTTTCTCTATTCTCCCAGGATCTATTGGAACTTGGAATGCTATGAAGAAGATTTTCCTGGAGAAATATTTTCCAGCATCTCGAGTTGCCAATATAAGGAAAGAAATATGTGGGATTCGACAATCTCATGGAGAGACACTTTCCGAGTATTGGGAAAGATTTGAGCAACTATGTATTCAATGCCCTCATCATCAAATACCCGATCAGCTACTCATTCAATATTTCTATGAAGGATTGATGCCTACTGACCGTAGTATCATTGATGCTGCAAGTGGAGGCGCATTGGTGGATAAGACACCCGAGGCTGCACGCCAATTGATCTCAAACATGGCAGCCAACTCAAAACAGTTTGGCACTCGTGGAGACCTCTCCAATAAACGAGTAAATGAGGTAAGTATTTCTAACCTTGAAAATAAAGTTAATGATCTTACTTCTCTTGTGCGTTCTTTGGCTTGTGGAAATGTGCAACAGGTGAAAGTTTGTAACATATGCTCCTTACAAGGACATACTTCGGAAATGTGCCCAACAATGCAAGAAGATTACATTGAACAAGCTCATGCAATTGATGGAGCATTTAACGGACAGCCCCAGCGTAAATATGATCCCTTTTCCAACACGTACAATCCCGGATGGAGAGATCATCCCAACTTACGCTACAGCAACCCATCCCAACAAGGCAATCCAGGCCGACAGTTCCATCCAAATGGATTTCAGCCCCAACAAAATTATCAAGCAAGACAACCCGCTTCATTCACAAACTCCAATGTTATGGGGTCGTCATCCAATGATGATCTTCGTGAGATGATGAAAACTTTGGCTTCTAATACTGTTACCTTGCAACAAAATGTCATGTCTTTTCAACAGGAAACAAGGTCAAGTATTCACAACTTGGAAAAGCAAATGGGGCAAGTAGCTTCAACTGTAGGGAAATTGGAATCACAAATAAATGGAAAGTTGCCCTCCCAAGCATTGAATCCAAAAGAGAATGTTAGTGCTATCATGCTGCGAAGTGGGAAAGAACTTGAAGAGAAAAAGTTGAAACAAATTGAGATGGAGGAGGAAGAAGAGATAGAAACTGAATTGAGTACAAAGAAAGAACATCATCCCCCTCCACAAATAGAAACAAAGACAAACACTCCAAAGGTAACTTTTCACTCAATTAATTCCAGTTATAAAACAAATCCACCCTTTCCTGTGAGTTCTTCTAGGTCAAAGAAAGAAGACAAAGAAAAAGAGATCTTAGAGGTTTTCAAGAAAGTGGAACCGAACATTCCTTTGCTTGATGCTATCAAGCAAATTCCCAAGTATGCAAAATTCTTGAAGGAGTTGTGTACTACCAAGAGAGCTTTCAAACTGAAAGGTAATGAAATGGTAAGTATGGGTGAAGTTGTATCTGCCGTTGTTCAAAAGAATCTGCCTTTGAAACAAAAAGACCCAGGTGCGTTTACTATCCCATGTGTTATTGGTAATGCTAGTTTTAAAAGAGCTTTATGCGATTTAGGTGCATCCATTAGTGTTATGCCCAAACATGTTTATGATTCTCTTAGTCTTGAGCCTTTGAATAAAACTAGCATTGTAATACAACTTGCGGATCGTAGTTTTGTTTACCCACTTGGTGTGATAGAAGATGTCCTGGTCAAGATTGATAGTTTGGTTATTCCATGTGATTTTTATATTCTTGATATGGAACATGATTCTTGTGATTCATCAACCAGCACTCCTATATTGTTTGGGAGACCATTCTTGAAAACCGCCAACACAAAGATTGATTGTGGTAAGGATACCTTGTCTATGGAGGTAGGAGATGAAAAAATTGAATTCAATTTTCATGATGCAATGAAATATCCTTATAGCAATGTTTATTCTATCACATGCTATGATCAAATTGATAAGTGTGTGCAACAAGTTTGTGATTTTGATTGCGAAGATGGATTAAGCATAGCTTTAAGCTATGGCTATGATTTCACCAAGATAGAAGAGATGGAGAGGCACGTGTGTGTTCCCCAAAACGTGCACGAATCAATATTGGCCTTACAAGCTTTGCAAACCGTTCCCCATGGTAATGTCTTTGTTGATTTAGTACTCTCACATAAAAAACTTTTGCCATCTATTTTACAGGCCCCCGAGTTAGAATTAAAACCTTTGCCCGATAATTTGAAGTATGTATTCATTGGCGACAACAATACACTTCCTGTTATCATAGCAAAAGGTTTGACAAGTATGCAAGAGGAAAAACTTGTCAAGTTGTTGTGTGATCACAAGACGGCCATTGGATGGACTTTAGCCGACATCAAGGGCATTAGTCCCTCAATATGTATGCATCACATACTATTGGAGGACAACACAAAACCAACAAGGGAAATGCAAAGGAGGTTGAACCCGCCTATGATGGAGGTAGTGAAAGCTGAAATTTTGAAACTGTTAGATGCAGGAGTCATTTATCCCATCACTGACAGTAAATGGGTCGCGCCAATCCATGTGGTGCCCAAAAAGACTGGAATCACGTTGGTGAAAAACAAAAATGATGAGCTCATTCCTACTCGTATCTTGAGTGGATGGAGAATGTGTGTTGATTACAGAAAGCTCAATCTTTCTACACGCAAAGATCATTTCCCATTACCATTCATGGATCAAATGCTTGAACGCCTAGCAGGTAAGTCTTTTTATTGCTTTCTTGATGGATATAGTGGATACAATCAGATTGTTATTAATCCTGAGGATCAAGAAAAGACTACGTTTACATGTCCATTTGGTACATATGCATATAGGAGAATGCCTTTTGGTCTCTGTAATGCTCCTGCAACTTTTCAAAGATGCATGATGAGTATTTTTTCTGACTATGTTGAAAGAATAATCGAGGTTTTTATGGATGATTTCACGGTGTATGGTGATTCTTTTGATAGATGTCTAGAAAATTTATCTTTGATCTTGAAAAAGTGCATTGAAACTAACCTTGTCTTGAACTATGAAAAGTGTTATTTTATGGTAGAACAAGGCATAGTTCTTGGGCATGTTGTGTCTTCACGTGGATTAGAGGTTGATAAAGCTAAGATAGATGTTATTTCATCATTGCCTTACCCCTCATGCGTGAGGGAAGTTCGCTCTTTTCTAGGCCATGCAGGTTTCTATCGACGCTTTATCAAAGATTTCTCGAAGATTACGGCACCCTTGTGCAAACTATTAGCCAAAGAAGTGGATTTTGTGTTTGATCAAGCATGTAAAGATGCCCATGATGAGCTTAAGAGATGTGTCACATCTGCCCCTATCATCCAACCACCAAATTGGGATGAACCTTTTGAGATAATGTGTGATGCGAGTGACTATGCGGTAGGAGCTGTGCTTGGGCAAAGAATTGGGAAGAATTTGCATGTTATCGCCTATGCTTCTCGTATGTTGGATGGAGCACAATGCAATTACCATACAACTGAAAAGGAACTTTTTGCAATGGTGTTTGCTCTTGAAAAATTCAGGTCATATCTACTTGGTACAAAAGTCATTGTTTTTACTGACCATGCAGCTCTCAGGTATCTTTTAAAGAAGAAGGAGTCCAAACCAAGACTGATTAGGTGGATCTTGCTTTTACAAGAATTCGATCTTGAGATCAAAGACAAAAAAGGTGCTGAAAACCATGTGGCTGATCACTTGAGCCGACTGAGGACCGAGGATATACAGATCGAAACAATAAGAGAGACATTCCCTGATGAGCAGTTGTATATGTTGCATTCCTCTACAAGACCATGGTATGCTGATTTGGTAAACTATTTAGTCACCAAAGAATTCCCTCCAGGTTTGTCTAAACCCCAAAAAGATAAGTTACGAGCTAATGCTAAATATTATTTTTGGGACGATCCTTACCTTTGGAAATTTTGTGCGGATCAAGTAGTTAGGAGGTGTGTACCACAAGATGAATTTCATTCCATTCTCACTTTTTGTCATTCTCATTCTTGTGGTGGGCATTTTGGAGCAAAAAGAACATCCCACAAGGTACTTGAAAGTGGTTTCTATTGGCCTTCTATTTTTAAAGATGCATATCACTTCTGCAAATCATGTGAAAAATGCCAAAGAACAGGTAATATCACTCATAAGAATCAAATGCCTTTAACGAATATTCTTGTAAGTGAACTTTTTGATGTTTGGGGTATTGACTTTATGGGTCCATTTCCTTCTTCTTTTGGCAATCTTTATATTCTTCTTGCTGTTGATTATGTGTCTAAGTGGATTGAGGCGAAAGCCACACGAACTAACGATGCTAAAGTTGTTTTAGATTTTATCAGGACTCACATATTTGACAGGTTTGGAATCCCTAAAGCTATCATTAGCGATCGTGGCACTCATTTCTGTAATCGTTCCATGGAAGCATTGCTACGTAAATATCATGTGACTCATCGAACTTCCACAGCATATCATCCTCAAACGAATGGCCAAGCTGAAATTTCTAATCGAGAAATCAAGTCCATTTTGGAGAAAACAGTGCAACCTAATCGGCGAGATTGGAGTCTACGTCTTGGAGATGCACTTTGGGCTTATCGGACTGCTTATAAATCACCTATAGGAATGTCACCTTATAGAATGATTTATGGGAAAGCATGTCATCTACCGGTGGAGCTTGAACACAAAGCTTTTTGGGCCATTAAACAATGTAACATGGATTACGATGCTGCTGGGATTGCAAGAAAACTGCAACTACAAGAGTTGGAAGAAATTCGAAATGATGCTTACGAGAATGCAAGGATTTACAAAGAAAAGACTAAGAATCTTCATGATCGAATGCTTACAAGAAAGGAGTTTCATGTTGGAGACAAAGGCCTTCTTTATCATTCGCGTTTGAAACTTTTTCCTGGAAAATTGCGCTCTCGTTGGATTGGACCCTTTGTTGTTTCTAATGTTTTTCCTTATGGTGCAGTTGAAATTACAAGTTTAGAAACCAACAAAGTACTCAAGGTCAATGGGCATCGTTTAAAACCTTTCTATGAAGGTTGGACGACAGAACTCACCGCTTCTATAGAGTTAGCTGAACCAATCTACGAAGAATGAGCATGCCACATGTCAAGCCAATGACATAAAACAAAAGCGCTTACTGGGAGGCAACCCAACACCAAAAAAAAAAAATCAGATTTGCTTTCTTTTTCCTTATCTTTTATTTTTTAGCATTTTAATATATTTTCTATCATTCTCTTATGTTCCTTTGCTTTTATTTCAACATTGAGGACAATGTTGTGTTTTAAGTGTGGGGGTATTGGGAGAATTTTAGTTTTCTTTGTTGTTCTAAGAAAAAAAAATTGTTTGGTCTTTTTAACTCCCATTGGTTTTTGAGAATATGAGTATTATGTATGAGAATTAAGTGAGATAGATGAATATATAAATCAAATGAATGAGTGTGCATGCAAGTTTTAATGTTTAATTGGTTTAGGGATTGGCTCTGAAAATATGCCATGTTGACTTTATAGTGTTATACCAATGTAAGCTTTTGAGCCTTCAACATTATATTCTTTGATTGTGCGTTCTTTCAATGATATGTATCTCTAGAACTTGCTTCATATCTTGTTGAGATTACATTCGCATTACATATATGCATGAAGATGATAAAGGCATTAGGAATTTTAACCACTTGAGCCAAAAAGCCAACCTAAAGCATATTATCTTTAGTGAGCCCCTTTTGAGCTTGTTTATCCTTTCTTTGCTTTACCCATGTATAAGCCTTAAACTTTTTATATTTTTTTCCTCTTTTCCCCTGGCCAAGGATTAGTAGAGCATATACTTGTGATATCTCATGGAATTATGGTTGGAAATTATGTGAAAAGAAAGAAGTGATGCTTGATGAAAAGATGGGCAAAGTTGCCAAAGGTGAAAAAGAACAAAAAAAAAAACAAAAAAAAAAGAAAAAGAAAAGAACAAGAAAAGAAAAAAGAAAAAGAAAGAAAGAAAGAAAAGAAATAGAAAAGAGCTTGAAATCGAAAGAAGCTAAGCATTGGTGCTTGAAGATTGAAAATTGATGTGTTTTGATGGAATGTCTTGGTTGAAATATTTTTTTTCAGAATGCTCTACTTTCTTTGGTTTGAACCTCTTATACTCTCTTTTACCTCACCTTAACCTTAGCCCCATTACAACCGGAAAATAAGACCTTTTGATTCATGCATTGTTTGTAATATTTTAGTAATGGAGATGGGATTGAAGAGCAAGCTTATGGTAGAACATCTTCATTGATTGAATTTGAGAGATTTAAACACATAAGCCCTAAACACATGAGTGTTGGAGTGTATATCAATGAGAGGACCTATCACTTTGGCATGGCATAGATTTCTTTTAAATCCCGAAGAGTAATTGAGTTTTGAAGTTTGTATGTAAACAAATTCATGAACATTTATGTTCTTTATCCTTCTCGGTTGTATTCTTATTTATAATGCTTGAATTCTTGGATATTGATGGGAGATTAAGAGATTGATCATGGTTATTTTTACTTTTTATTTTTATTAAAATTTGTTTTTTTTTTACCTATCCTTTCTCGAGGACGAGCAAGAGCTAAGTGTGGGGGTATTTGATGCGACCATATTATTTGATAATTTCATCCATATTTACATAGTGTTTTGCATATGTTTTGTGTATAAAATGCATTGATATTCTTTGTTTTATGTTTTGAAGGCATTTTTGGATGAAAGATGCAAAAAGGAGTAAATTGGAGGTAATTGGCAGATTTGACGTTCAGTCGATGTTTTGTGCAGAGCGGAAGCCCTAGAGATCGAAATGAAATGATTCCAGTGGCATTCGAAATATAACATCCATAACTTTCTGGAAAGCTAAGGCAAAAGAAATAAAATAAGGAAGAGCATGAAAATCGCAGCCTTCAAAGTCTAATCTTGCAATCTGCCGATATCGACCTTTACCCATTCCAACTTCAATATCTCGAGATACAGAAGTCCGATTGATGCAAACTCAATTGGCGTGGATTCAGGACTCAAAGGCCTATACACGCTCAAAATTTCAGCTCAAAACGATTTTATATGAAGGAGATATGAATTTTACAAGGGACAACTAAATTCTGCCAACTTAAGGAAGGACTATTTTGTAAAATAGACACTAGGGTTTCTAAGCATATATAAAGGAGAAGAGGGGCAAGGAAGTGGCGGCTAGCACAAAAGAAAACACAAAATCTTCCTCCTCCAAACCCTAAATCATGTGTTCTTTCATCTTTTTATTTAGTTGTTCAATAAACATGCAAGGCTAGATTCTTTTGCTTGGTTGCAAGGACACGGAAACCTTCAGATTTCAAGAACTGTGAGATCTATTTTTACCTCAATTTTTCAGTTTATATGATGAATATGTTTGTTCCCCTATGCTTATTTTCCTATGATTGTTTATTTAATTGCTAAGAGCGGACTCGAAGTTATTATTGTAGACAATCAATTGCTAAGTTTGATATCAAAACCGGAGTTGTGGTATATGAACTTATGAAGCAACTAAGTTAATAATTGTAGCGGATCTATGTTATTAATCTTAGGGAGTACATTCAATCGAACTAAACATATATTGCGGACAATTATGTTTCTTAATCGATCAATTTATCTAGATTTTAATGCTACCATTGAATCAAATTACTAGTGCGGACACTGTGGTTGTTTGATGGTTAGGGTAAGTTATACGGCGGATCCATTAACGAACCAATTTTAAGAAGAGATAAATATTCAGAATATAAATTGATGTGTTGTTTCCATGATCAGTTCTTATTTCTGTAGGTGGATGTTGATTTGCGACCAAGGTTTGTTTTATTGATAAATTTCAGTTTTATATATTTTTCGCTTAGTTTGCTTTAGCCTACCCTAGACAACTTCCAACCCCCCCCAATTGCATAACATATAGCACGAAAATCTAAACTAAATCGTCCTCGTGGGATCGACCCCTTGCTTGCTCTATACTATCTTGTTTGATTTGTTTTAAGCTAGGGTAATTAATTTGTGCGACCGCGACATCGCAACAGTTATGAATATCTGGTTCTTGCAGATTGTGCATGATGAGCTTGTGAAATTGATGGGTGGAGAGGTATCTGAATTGGTGTTTGCAAAATCCACTCCCACTGTAATATTACTGGTTGGCCTACAACGAGTTGGGAAGACAACTGTTTGTGCAAAGTTAGCTAATTACCTTAAGAAACAGGTGCATTTTGAAAGCCACAACTTTGTATGCTTAATTATGTTGTTGATACCAGTGTGTGATGGAAACAATAGGGGAAGTCTTGCATGCTTATTGCGGGAGATGTCTACAGACCTGCTGCCATTGATCAACGAATAAAATTAGTGATGCTAATTTTGTGAAGGCAAAGGCTATCCATGTTTCGTACTCCAAAATGAAATACTAACCTTGACGTTTCTTATTAACTTGACGCTTCCATGTATGTTGTGTTAATGTGGCTAACAAGATGTTTTGCTTTGATGATACATCTTTTTATATTATTCGTTTTTCTTATATTTAGTTGTAGCCTGTGACAGGTAGGTGTGCCTATTTATACAGAAGGAACTGATGTTAAACCTTCAGAAATAGCTAGGAAAGGTTTAGCATAGGCCAAAAGAAAAACATAGATGTGGCCATAGTAGACACTGCTGGAAGGCTTCAGGTCAATACTTTCTTCGATTGTCTGATCTTCAAAAGAGTAAGAAAATATGCCTTTTCACTCTGTTTATGCTGCACTTTGTTTTGTATTTAACTGGAATACATTTTATTTTGGATACAATAACAGATAGACAAAGGGATGATGGATGTTGCAAGTGGTGGAGCACTTGCAAAACAGACCCCAGGAGAAGCAAGAGATTTAATTTCTAAGATGGCATAAAACTCGCAACAATCTGGAGTCAGGGTAGATTACACGCCTAGAAAGGTAAATGAGGTAATGCATTTCAGCATTAAAACACAACATTCAAAATGAACTTTTTAGTTAGAGAAGTAGTTTTGGGACAGGTTAAGCAATCCAGAGTATATGGTATTTGTGCATTTGTAGAACACTCCTCTGATATATGCCCACAACTTAAAGAGGATATAGTTACTCAAGTGAACTCGATAAGCGAGTTTGGAAACCAACCGAGAAAGTATGATCCATATTCAAACCAATACAACCCCTGTTGGAGAGACCACCCAAACTTTAGATATGAACAACCTAGTAACCACCAACTATATCAATCATTTGACCATAATAAACTGGCACTCCATCCTAACCAGACATCGAATTGAAGTCTGTTTTTAAAATAAATTGTGAAATCTTTAGCCTCCACACAAATGTTCCAATAGGAAACAAGAGCCAACATCCAGATTTTAGAGACCCAAGTTTCACAACTTGCATCATCATTAAATAAAATTAAGAATAGTAAAGGGAAGCTTCCATCTCAAGCAGAGAATAACCCAAGAAGAGAGAATGCTAGTGCCATAACTCTTTGAAGTGGCAAGGAAGTGGTGCGAACTACCGGGGAAAAACAAAATAAAAGCAGCAACTGAAGAGGTAAGTAAAACACTTGTTTTTCGTAATTCAAAAATTTGTGTTGCACCTCAATTTTCTGGCAGGTTGGCTAAACACAAAGAAGAAAGAGGTAAAGCATAAAATTTCTTTTATGTTTTTTTCTCCTTATATGTTTGAGTTACTTTTGTTTTAATTAGTGATTAGTCTTTCTATTTTTCTATTTTATAATTCTTTGAATAGATTATTATAATTTGTCAGTAATTGTTTTCCTCTTATATTTTAATTTAAAAGAGTTGGATATTAATGCTATACTTGTAAGAACATTTTTTTTTATAAACAATGGAAATTAACCTCTAACATAAATAAATTAAAACATGTAAATGAGATAGACAACTAGTGTAAAATATTTATGTTTACATTTATCTTTTATTTTTACTTGGAAGATCAACTTTTTGCTTTAATATTCAACTAGCCTTAACATCTATTTTTTTGATTTTACATTTCATTTATTTTATTATGTATAAACAACATCTTTTTTTTTTCTCAATAAAAAAAATTCATGCAATCGTAAAATGCATACATCACATATGCACTTTATTTTCTTGAATTACAAATTAGCTTGAAACGTCAAACAATCATAGTGCAGGCATAAAACTAGTAAATTATAGCTTTGTCTATCAACCAAAATAGTAAGACATTTATTATCAGGAAAAAAAAAATTGAGGTCAAAAGTGTGATGTTAAAAATTACAGGGACTAAATATTTAATTTTAACCTTTAGGGACTGTAAATACAAATATTTTTTAATTTTGATCTAAAATATCCACGTCATATATTTTCACGGCTCTGACCCCATTCATCAAAATAAAGCCATAGTCCGCGTATTATACAAATCAACTAACTTGATAAAGAAGAAGATAGAACAAACAGATTTTCTACAGAAAACAAAAATCAGACAGAGAGCTTGTTACCTTTGGCGATGGAGGCCGTACAGTTCTCGACCGTTGCCTCCCGCCATTTCTCTACTCCCTCTCCATCAAGAAACAACAAGACTCTCTCTTACTATTCTAGCTGTCCAAGATATTCAACTAAATCTTGTTGCTCTTCGTGGACTGGCTCAAGCAATAATGTCACTTCGCTTTCCTCAAGAAACTCATTCACTGTAAGTTCAAGAAAGAAAAGAAAACAACTCCCGTTTTAGTAAATTTGGAGTCTTTGAATTTGGGTTACCTTTTGATGTACAAATTGCTCTTGTTTCTGCTTTCTCTCTTTGCTAGAAAGAGATTTGGAGGAGGGTGAAGTGCAAGAGTTCCGTTACTTTGAGAAGAGAAATGGGAGGTGGTGTGGTAAAAGCAGAAATGTTTGGTCAGTTAACTAGTGGCCTCGAATCTGCTTGGAACAAGCTCAAAGGAGAAGGTTGAGCTTACCTGTTTATTTTGTCAATTCTATTAGTTTTCTTTTCTTTTTTCTTTTTTCCTTAAAAAAAAAGCTTGCGAATTTAGGCATGAGTTACTGTGTTATATCTATTAAAAATACATCAATGTTAGCAAACAATAAAAAAAGGAAAGCATTGATTTTGGTATCTATAGATGGATTAAAACAGTGGTTTTTTTTTTCTTTTTCTGTTTTAAATATCTTAAAATCCCTTTCTGTTGGTCTTCTGTGTGTGGTTGGGTTTTTTTACCTGCTGCAGAGGTTTTGACCAAGGAGAATATTGTGGAGCCAATGAGGGATATTAGAAGAGCTCTACTGGAAGCTGATGTGAGTGAATTTGTAAACTAGAATTCGAGTTTATTTAATTTTATTTTTTTTTTTAATATGGTTGGTGTATTGACAGGTAAGCATTCCTGTGGTTCGAAGGTTTGTTCAATCAGTCAGTGACCAAGCCATTGGTATTGGCGTGATTAGAGGAGTGAAACCTGATCAGCAATTAGTCAAGGTATAAATTTCTGTGAACTAAATACTTCTAAAATGTAAACAATCAGGGTGATTTGTGAAATAAAAATTGTGAAGTTTATGTTTGTGAACTTCAATAAATTTTCAGTTTGTTTTGATGTTGTATTTGCTCACTAAATATTATTATTTGGTTGGTGTCGCTGGTGCTGTATGTCACAAATACTGAATTTCTGTGTATTTTCCTTGTCCATTGCAGGAGGATCTCATGCCTCTAAATACATGTGAAAACCCTAATTTACAATCTACCATTAATGTAATATCTGCTGTTACAATAGGAAAATAAATATACAATTAATGTAATATCTGTGCTTTCCATATTCGTAATCTTTCCATGTATACATTATTGACATCCCCCCTCAAATTGATGCTGGTCGATCAAGAAGCATCAATTTGTCAATCATCAGTTGGTGTCGTGGCCGCGGTAACGCCTTCGTGAAGACATCAGCAGTCTGATGTTCGGTGGAAATATGTGGTAGCGTAAGAACATTATGATCAAGAGCCTCACGAATATAGTGACAATCAACCTCAATATGTTTGGTGCGTTCATGAAACACAGGATTAGAAGCAATCTGAATAGCACTTGTGTTATCGGCATGAAGCGGTGTAGGATGGTGCTGAGTAAAACCAAGTTCGTGTAACAAACCCCGGAGCCATACAATTTCAGAACATGCGGCTGACATAGCGCGATACTCAGATTCTGTAGAAGATTTTGAAATACGATCTTGCTTTTTGCTTTTCCATGAAATCAAAGCATTTCCAAGAAACATACACCATCCCGTAACAGATCGACGGGTATCCATACAACCTGCCCAATCTGCATCACTATAACCAGTTAATTGTAATGAGGTGTCGGCAGGAAAAAATATCCCTCTCCCGGATGTACCCTTAAGATAACGAATAATTCTTTTGACAGCAGCTAGATGAGGTTGCCGAGGAGTCTGTAAAAATTGACTGACTTGTTGTACTGCAAAAGAAATATCTGGCCGAGTAATAGTTAAATAATTCAAACTACCCACCAATTGCCTGTATATGGAAGGATCAGGCAATAAATCTCCATCATTCTGACAAAGTTTTAAATTAATCTCAAGAGGTGTAAGAACACTGTTTCCTGATTCCAGACCGGCCAAAAGTAGTATTTCTTGGGTATATTTGTGCTGATGCAAAAATATTCCGTTAGACATAGAGTGCACCTGTAGACCAAGAAAATAATGAAGTTCTCCAAGATCCTTCATATGAAATGCAGTGTTAAGAGAACGTTGTAAATTCTCAATGAGTGGAATGTCAGATCCTGTAATAAGAATATCATCCACATATACCAGGAGAGCAACAATACCATTAGCAGTTCGCTGGAGAAACATAGAGGAATCATATTGACTCTGAATAAATTTGAGATCCAACAGAGTAGTGCGAAACTTTTCAAACCATGCGCGGGGTGCCTGTTTTAGACCATACAGAGAACGTTTCAACCAACAAACTTTATCTGATGGTTGAGTAAACATACCAGGAGGAGGATTCATATAGATCTCTTCTTTCAGATCACCATGTAAAAATGCATTTTTTACATCCATTTGACGAATTGACCATCTCTTGGCAGCAGCAATTGCCAAAATAGTGCGTATGGTGGTCATTTTAGCAACAGGTGCAAATGTCTCCTCATAATTAATACCATATGCTTGACAATTTCCAAGAGCAACTAACCGTGCTTTATACCGTTCCACAGACCCATCCGGTTTTAATTTGACATTGTATACCCATTTGCATCCAATAGGTTTGGTTCCACGAGGACAAGAGACAATATCCCATGTGTGATTATCCTGAAGAGCCTGAAGTTCTTCTTTCATGGCTTGTGCCCAACAGTCTTGGGTAGAAGCCTGCACATAAGTCTTGGGTACAACAATACTATCAATAGCAGTAGCTGAGTAACCATACCTGTCTGGAGGTCGTGAAATTCGAGATGATCGTCTAGGTTGATAAAGATCAGATGTCGGTTCTGTGTCCGGAAGGGGCAAAGTGGAACGTCTGTGATATACAATTCCTGGCTTAAAACGTTCAAAGAGAGAAGATGGACAATCATCATCAAATGTGGGAAGTTGGATAGAGTTGGATTGTGTAGATGAACAAGAAGGGAAAAATTTTTGATTCTCAAAGAAAATAACATTTCGAGATATACGAATTCTATGAGCATTTTCGTCATAACACACAAACCCTTTATGAGAATTACTGTATCCTAGAAAAGCACACCGAGCAGCTTGGGCTGTAAGTTTATTACGTTCAGTAAATGGTAAGTGAACAAAACAAACACACCCAAAGACATGAAGAGAATCATACTCAGGAATAACACCAAATAAAATAGAGTATGGAGATTCAAATTTTAGAACTTGGGAAGGCAAACGATTAATTAGATGAACAGCTGTTGACAACGCCTCTACCCAAAAACGAGTAGGTACTGAAGAATCAATTAATAAGGTACGGACAATATCTAAGAGATGACGATTCTTACGCTCGGCAACTCCATTTTGTTGAGGAGTGTAAGGACAAGACCTTTGAGAAAGAATTCCTTTATTTTTGAGAAACTCCTGAAATTCTTTAGACATATATTCCCCCCCAGAGTCAGAACGTAAAATTTTAATATGAGTAGAGAATTGATTTTCAATAAACACAACGAAAGCCTGAAATGTTGAGAACACCTCGGATTTAGATCGGAGAAAATATATCCAAGTGAAACGACTAAAATCATCAATGAACGTGACAAAATATTTATACTGAGCATGAGAGAGAACAGGACTTACTCCCCATACATCAGTATGAATGATATCAAAGCATTTAGAAGCTCGGCTGCCATGTGAAGGAAATGATAAAGATTTACTTTTTCCTAATTTGCAAGAACTACAATCCAAAAATTCTATTGAACAAGAACTTTTATTCCCCAAATATCCATGTCTCATAAGATGAGTCAATACAATAGAATTGGGATGCCCCAATTTCTTATGCCAAAATTGATGATTATTGATGAAAGTAGAATAAGCACAGGAATTAATACTAGAAAATTGTAATGGAAATAAACGTCCCACTTTAGGCCCCTTCGCGATCACCTTCCCCGACACTTGATCCTGCACACAACAACCATTATGATTAAATCGAATTTCACAATTATTTTCTACCATTTGCCCAACAGAGAGTAAATTTGCAGATAATTTCGGTGACACAAAAATATCTTTAAAATTCAAATCCACATCACCAATTGACGAAATCGGCAAATTATCGCCATTTGCTACCTGTATATGCTGATTACCCATATACTTTTGCACATTACACAACTCATTTTCATTGTTTGTCATATGATTTGAAGCTGCCGAATCCATTAGCCAAATTTTATCATTAGCCGAAATAACCCCACTGACTTAAAATCAGATTTATTTCGTTTAAACCCATCTATCAATTCCACTTGCTTTCCTTTAAACCCAACTGCCGGAATAATAACCCCATCTGCCATCTTACACCCATCTACCGATTTCAATTTCTTAAACCCATCTGCCAATTTCAATTTCTTAAACCAATCTGCCAAATCAAGATTATTTGCCGAAACCCTAGACTTAAATTCATTCTTCATACCTTGGAATCCACATGCCGAGAGAGCAGACACGATCATTTGTTGCATCTGTTCCACCATCTCCGGCGTGAGGGTTGTCGATGAAGAGCACATCGTGGATGACGGTTCTGGTGTCGACGATGAGATAGCTGCGGCGGCCATGGACGCAGTGGTCATCTGCCTCCCTCCTCCTTGTCGGTGCTGTGGTAGCATACGACAGTTCCCGATAAGATGGCCCTCTTTCTTGCAATATTTGCAGAATTTCTTACTGCAATTTCGAGCAATATGCCCACTTTCCTTGCAATTAAAACACTGCAAACCCACTCCTCTCTGTCGTCCTTTTCCCTGAGCCATGTATGCCATGTTCACCATCTCTGTAGCAGTCGCCTGAGTCAACTCGTGCTGAGTTGCGAGGCGTTGTTCTTCCCGTAATATTTCTCCCAAACAATCATCCAATGAAGGTACTGGATTTCGATTAATTAGGCTAGCCCTCACAGCCTCAAATTCTGGTCGAAGCTTCATCAAGAATTGATCTCTCTGGCTTTCGGCATGAACAAGGTGCAGTGCCTCTAAGCTTTCCTTTGGTACTTTAGAATAGATTATACCAGTATATTCACTCCATAAATTCATGAATCCAGCATAAAATTGTTCAATTGATAGATTACCTTGCTTGTAGTTAGCAATACTTAATTCCAGTTGGAATTTTTGAGCTGAATTATTCTGAGCATAAATGCGTCTGAGATAGTCCCAAATCCCCTTCCCTGTGTCAAATGCCCTGAGGTTGTTGATCATATGGGGTTCAACAGACCCCAGAATCCATGAAACAATTTTGGCATCCTTGGTAGTCCAAGCAGCCAGTTCCTGTGCATCGGTTGGAGCCTTTGTGGTTCCATCAAGATGCCCCCATAATTCCTTCCCTTTCACAAACATCCGAAATTGGAACTCCCAACTGGCATAATTTTTGCCATTGAATCGAGTAAGAAAAGTCTCTCCAGACATCTTTGAAATCTCAAAAAAAAAATTGAAGAAAAAAATTGACAATTCGGTTCAGAATTGAAGCTCTGATACCATGTCACAAATACTGAATTTCTGTGTATTTTCCTTGTCCATTGCAGGAGGATCTCATGCCTCTAAATACATGTGAAAACCCTAATTTACAATCTACCATTAATGTAATATCTGCTGTTACAATAGGAAAATAAATATACAATTAATGTAATATCTGTGCTTTCCATATTCGTAATCTTTCCATGTATACATTATTGACACTGTATTCTTCTATTGTCTAAGTTATTGTCTTTGTTTTCTCATTTGAATTGAATCTAGCCTGCAGCATGCATAAAAATTCCTAGGAGGTAATGAGGACTACTTGCAATAATTTGATGTGTGTTATATAGTGAGTATATGACTTTAATGTGGAAGTTGAGCAAAGCTATGAAGTCTTTGTTGTGTTTGTATTGCTGGTTATGAATATTTGGTTCTTGCAGATTGTGCATGATGAGCTTGTGAAATTGATGGGTGGAGAGGTATCTGAACTGGTGTTTGCAAAATCCGCTCCCACTGTAATATTACTGGCTGGCCTACAAGGAGCTGGGAAGACAACCGTTTGTGCAAAGTTAGCTAATTACCTTAAGAAACAGGTGCATTTTGAAAGCCACAACTTTTATCCTTTTCTCTGGGGTTTGTGGGTGTTCGTACTTGGCTGTTGATAAGCTTTTTGTATGCTTAATTATGTTGTTGATACCAGTGTGTGATGGAAACAACAGGGGAAGTCTTGCATGCTTATTGTGGGAGATGTCTACAGACCTGCTGCCATTGATCAACTTGTTATTTTGGGTGAACAGGTATTGAATTCTGACTGTCAAGAAATTGCTTTACTAACTATTTGAGGAGTAATGGATTAATGCTGTTGTTTGGTGTTTTAGGCATTTGCCTATCTTTTGGGTTTGGCCTAGGCTGTCAAGTGAAATGTGCAATTAAAGTGAGCATTTGAACTGTTAGAGACTAACATTCTTATCATGTAGTGATGCTAATTTTGTGAAGGCAAAGGCTATCCATGTTTCGTACTCCAAGATGAAATACTAAATTTGACGTTTCTTATTAACTTCATGTGAACTAATTTTCCATATTTGTTGTGTTAATGTGGCAAACAAGATGTTTTGCTTTGATAATACATCTTTTTATATTATTCTTTTTTCTTATATTTAGTTGTAGCCTGTGACAGGTAGGTGTGCCTGTTTATACAGAAGGAACTGATGTTAAACCTTCAGAAATAGCTAGGAAAGGTTTAGCAGAGGCCAAAAAGAAAAACATAGATGTGGCCATAGTAGACACCGCTGGAAGGCTTCAGGTTATTACTTTCTTTCTTTGTATGATCTTCAAAAGAGTAGGAAAATATGCCTTTTCACTCTGTTTTTGCTGCCCTTAGTTTTGTATTTAACTGGAATACATTTTATTTTGGTAACAATAATAGATAGACAAAGGGATGATGGATGAGCTCAAAGACGTTAAACGGGTATTGAATCCAACGGAAGTTTTGCTTGTTGTGGATGCAATGACTGGGCAAGAAGCTGCGGGTACTCTGGCTTTCACTTTTCTTTGATAATGGTCAAATGATTTGATTATTATTTGAACTGCTAGTCACACTCTCTTATGTGAGCTTGAAGAAACTGTTATTTCCTTGTATAGAATCTACAGATTAATGAAGTGATTTTTCTGTCTTGCAAAATGCACTTACCATGTCACACAAGCTATTGATTTCTTTTCTATATATTTGCAAATAACGTAGGTGTGTCAGACGTGCATAACACATATCATAAAATTTTGCTTCTTTGTTGCTATATCATTAGTAATATTTTCTATAAGAAATTGAAACAACTGTTTTGCCCATTTTACATAAAGCATGTACCATCAAAAAGTTTGTGAATTTGTTGTTCTTGATATATCATTTTTTATGTTAATCTTCATTTTTGTGATGAATCATTCAAAAGGAAATTGACAAACTTTAGGCCATACATTTGTTTCCTTAGTAAGCTGTATGGGCTTCAATATATAATCCTATGTGTGCATTATAGTCCAATTCTGCAATTTTTTTCCTTTTGTCCTATTTATAATCTTAAACCATGTGTGGAACTCTTATTCTCATATTTACAATTAACATTCTTCATGGACACTTTTTACGTGGGTACATTCACAGCTCTAGTTACAACATTCAATCTTGAAATTGGAATTACGGGTGCCATTTTGACCAAGCTAGATGGGGATTCTAGAGGTGGTGCAGCTCTTAGTGTCAAAGAGGTCTGTATTTGAATTCTCTAATTTTTTCATTATTTTATAGCAGCATGATTTTATGTGAGGATGAGTTTTTTTGTGATTATTTGATTGTTCTGATTAGGGATTGTCATGGTTGTATGTATGAGATTAAGGCCTTGGAATAATGTTATAGGGAAATTGGATATGAATTCTTTTGCCTTTTTGGAAAATATTGAAAACAGCTAAGTAGTCTATCAATGAGAAAAATGGTTATTCAGTGCGGTGTGATCAAGAACACCACCTAAAATCCGATTGGGGACAAGTAAGATGATTAAAGGAGAAGAGAAGCAAAAGAAAGAAGCTAACAAGAAGAGAAAAGAAAAGAAGGGAAATGGAGAAGGAGAAGTCAGCAACTCTGCAACTTTTATTAATTCAAATAAATTATCTAATATGTAGAAAAAAATAACATAAATAGTAAAACCCTAATAAAACCACCATTGGGCTTGGACATGCTCAAGAGCAACAAATTGGGCTATCATATGTTGTTTCCATTCATACAAATGCAACATGTGGCATGAGTTTGGTGTCTCCACCAACTCTTCTAGGGTTGGAGAAACTTGACCCCACTAGTGTAGTTTAAAGCGGCTCTAATAATGCTTCCAAAGATTATGATTAAGTTACTATAATATCTCTTTAATAATTCAAGTATAATTTGAATCAAGTCATCCTGTCAATGAACTAGGATTCATTGGATCTCAATGATTATGTCTGATTACTAAACTAAAAAAAACATAATACCAAGTGCTTGGACATGATTAATCTCTAAACCAAAAAGCAATGAATTGGTCTATACTTCGTCGTCTCTGTCCATACACATGTGTAATCTATGACACGGGTCTGGTATCCCCATCAAATCTGGTTCTACAAGGCCTCTCAAATTGCCCTGAGAAAGAGAGTGAGAAATGGACTTACTTGTCTCTCTATCATGCACACATCCAGAGATTTAGTGCTTCACAAATGCTTTTGATGAATGCAAATGTTGTTGGTCTAATCTTTCAGAAGCACCATAAAAATGTTTTAATTACCTTGTGATGTATCATTCAAAATCCATAGTGTAATGCTACATTTTTAAATTCCATTGGAAAAAAATGTTAATGAAGTAATTTTTGCTTGAGCAGCTGATGTATACTTATGACAGCAGCTGTTGGTTGTTTCTTAGTGCCTTTTTTTGGTGATTGTTCTTTTTTGTGTTGGTGCAGAAGATGTACTGAATAATTAGGTAACAGTACAGATATTTCATATATATTTAGTATTTAATAGTTGAATGTTGACAGGTATCAGGAAAGCCAATCAAGCTTGTAGGACAGGGAGAGCGAATGGAGGATCTTGAACCTTTGTACCCAATCACATGGCTGGACGTATCTTAGGAATGGGAGATGTTCTGTCCTTTGTTGAGAAGGCTCAAGAAGTTGTAAGTTCTAGTGAGCTCCATTTATTTTTGTCTTGAATTGAGCATATTTTGATGCAATTCTTAGTTGATTTGTCTGTACAGATGCGCCAAGAAGATGCTGAGGAATTGCAGCAGAAGATTATGAGTGCCAATTTTGACTTCAATGATTTCCTAAAGCAAACTCGTGTTGTTGCTAAGATGGGTTCCATGACCCGTGTCATAGGGATGATCCCAGGAATGGCCAAGGTATGTAAGTCTCCCTTAACCTGTCACAAACACCAAAATTCTGTGTAATTTCTTCTGATTTCTTGTATTCCAAAGAGGAATTTACTGCCTCTAAATACATGTACAAAACCCTAATTTACAGTCTACAATTAATGCTATATTTTGCTGTTACAATTTGATATTAGTGCTATAACTGCTGTGATCTCTTGCCATATATACATTATTGACAATTGTAAGATACCTATAGTCTGATTTTTGGATTAGTGATTAAAGTTTTGTAGAATTGTGTATTTACTGTCTTTTTTTTCCTGATTCAATTCACGAACTTAAACGACAGAAGTTTCTAAGATTTTTATGTTGCTCCTCTCTTTGCCTTGTAACTTCGTATGCTTATAGAAAAAGCTTCCGCTATTTTTTTTATATGTGCATGCAAACAGGTAACTCCTGCACAAATTCGAGAAGAAGAGAAGAATTTAAAGATAATGGAAGCAATGATTGAAGTGATGACTCCTGATATCATTTTCTACCTTATATAACCGAGTCTTTATAATCCTCTTGTAAATAGATTTTTCTTCAAATGTACTCCAGAAAAACTTCAATCCAGCACTTGACTATGATAAGTCTTTATGTTATAAGAAACTTTGTTGGATAGGATTCAATAAGTACATGATGTGTTGCTTGAATTTACTCAGAGATGAGAACGATTCAATATTTTCCTTCACAGAGTATTGCATTCCAAGTTTTTGCTGGATTCATTTTGAAAGACATCAGACTTTTTATTATCTGGCCTGACATGCATCATCTTACTCAGCATTTCTAGTGAGTACCATGTTTGGAAAAGTAGAACTTATCCAAACATTTGGATAAAGCATGACAGTGTTGCCTTGTGAAGATTTAATAATTTACTCTTTTTGGCATGCCTACTGATCTCTCTGCTTTTCATTTACCTATTATTATTGCTTCTGAACCTACATACTTCTACTTGACACTCCTTTATTCATTGTTTTTCTTGGAAGCTAAATACACTCCAATAACAAAAGCCAGTTTTTTGGAGCTAGCTTTGCTTGTTGGCTGATTCTCTAGTTGAAATGCATCTAATATTTCATTCAATGCATCTGAAGGTCTAAATGGTTGGTTGTAAAAAAAAATTATAAAGATATGTGTTACATACCTTTTCTTTCGATGCCATACAGTGTTCACATGTTTAACCCTTCATAATATTCATCTCTCCTAATTCTCTCTCATTTTTTGTGTAATTTACATCTAGTGTTTTTCTTTTAGAGTTCCCTCAACCCGTGGACTAGAGGGGTTATATTGCTAGTTGAGTTGGTTTTTGAAAAGTTGGAGCCAGGTTAGTTGTCAATTGAAAAATATAAATCGGTTTTGTATGTTTTACCATTTTGGCAGTTTATTTTCTTTTTTGTCGAGGGTGTCTGATGTCATTCTTCTAGTTCAGATCGGTGAGGATCTTCAAGGAATGTAGAGCCATATGTCTAATCACAGCTTTGTTGCAATTTTACTAGGACTCAGCGGCAAGGAAAATGGTGGCTAATGGGATCCCAGATTTCCTACAAAGGTAAAGAAGCTGACTCTCCTCCTGCTATTCTTAGTCCTCCCATGTGTATTTCCTACTTTTAGAATTTAATTAGCAGCCTCAAAACTGAAATTTCAAGATATAAATGTTGTGGAGCAAACTAAATTTCTTTTGTTGTTTGGTTTTTAAATTGCACGCTTCTCTATAATTAAATGGTTATTGCTTGTAAACTAAATATATTGTTAGATAAATGGGTTAGTTAGAGTTCTCTATTCATTTTATTATTCAATGTTCCCATTGCAGTGCCAATGATCACATGTGCATCTTGACCTTCCCGGGTGGTTATTTGATCTTCATGCTGAAATTAGTTTTCTTGGTTATTTCAACGTGTTTTTTAAATTACATATCCTTTCATTGGTCGACTATCATTCATTTGAATGATGTTTAATGTTCTAGTTTCCTTTGTCATGTTTGAAACCGGGTCAAGTTTGTAAGTGACATGATTTCTATAGCCCGCCACATAAGTCATTATAAATAGAAAACGAGTTGCTCTGTAGTTCAACACTGGACTGATACTAATAATATAAAACTGTGATTTTGTGATTCCTTGAGATGCATGGATTTTGACGTTCTAAACAATTCTAGGAGTTAAAACATGAAATGAATTGGATTCGATGTACTTGAGAAGTTCTTTATATTATCATTTACTTGAAATAAATAGAGCCATGCCACTCACTTTTGTTATATGATCTTAGGTGAAAGCGAAAGATGCATTCAACATGCTGATTGTGGAAAGAGAGGGATTCATCATTCAAGTGTCTATTTGTAGGTTTGAAGTATGAAATGATTTTTTTTCCTAATATAAACTTTACTGTTAGTGCATTATAATTCCTTTTTATTATGTTCCTTTCTTTGGGACAAGGATCTTGGATATATATTTTTGCTTTTGATTCACACATCTGATGGATAAGATTCTAATTGACTCATTTTTTTACATATAGATATGGTGAAGGTTGAGATTTTGGTAAACATTTTATAGTGCAATCTTAGTGGGACTGAAATCGAAAGGTATTGTCTGTTACTTTATATTTTATAGTATATTGGTTGCTTTCTTTGTAAAAAGCAATTTTTTTCATGAATGAACAATATATTTCCTTTTATCAAAAATTGTATTGTTGACCATTTAACAGCTAAAATAACTGTACCAACCTTAACTGTTTCTTTGAACTGATTTTAACTTAATAGAAGCCACCTGTTAGGTGAAAATACTACAATCGAATTCCTTATTTGACGATGGAATTCTGCTTGGGCTCTACTTGTTTGTCTGGGACTTTGCAACTTGCCAACTTGCTTTCACTGCTGTTTTATTGGTCCTTTACGATCGCGTTCCTTCAAGGTTTTCTCAGTTGTTTCCAAACACCTATACAAGTTTTCAAGTTTCTTTTCCACTCTTTTTTGTCACTTTTCTTTTTCGAGTTTTCTGTTTTGTAAGAAAAAATAAAACAAAGAGAGCAAAAGTGATGGAGTTTCAGATGGTGGGAAAGATAAAGACAACCCATCTTTGCATTTTTAAACTATTATTCTTGCTTCTGAATCTACATACTTCTATTTGACACTCCTTTGTTCATTGTTTATCTTGGAAGCTAAACACACTCCAATAACAAAAGCCAGTCTTTTGGAGTCAGCTTTGCTTGTTGGCTGATTATCTAGTTGAAATGCATCTAATATTTCATTCAATGCAACTGAAGCTCTAAATGATTGGCTGCTAAAAAAAATCTTAAAGATATGTGTGCTACATGCCTTTTCTTTCAATGCCATACAGTGTTCACATGTTAAACCCTTCAGAATATTCATTCCTCCTCGTTCTTTCTCATTTTTTGTGTAATTTATAGAGGAGAGAGAAAAACCAGAATTGTTAGCAGAATCTCCTGAAAGGAGGAAAAGAGTTTCCCAGGCTTCTGGGAAAACAGAGCAGCAGGTATGCACATTTTCCATTTGATGTGTGCGCTGGAAAATAGTGTTTTGTACCATCATAATTTAACTGTTTACTTTTGCATGGTTGTACTTATGACATCAAAACCAGGTGAGCCAACTTGTTGCCTAACTGTTCCAAATGCGTGTTCGTATGAAGAACCTAATGGGTGTGATGGAGGGTGGATCTATTCCTTCTCTGAGCAATGTTGATGATGCACTAAAAACTGAACAGAAGGTACCTTGTGCATGTATCTTTTTTCTTTGCATGCTTTAATGCTTCTTGTTCTGTTGATATCTCACATGACTATGTTCATTGGTAAAGAGTTGCTTAGTCTCGCTGATTGTATAGAATGTTCTCAGCAATTTTAAAGACTGAACAGGAATCGTCATCTTCGATTTATTGTTCCTTTACGATCGCGTTCCTTCGAGATTTTCTCAGTTGTTTCCAAACACCTATACAAGTTTTCAAGTTTCTTTTCCACTCTTTTTTTTGTCACTTTTCTTTTTCGAGTTTTCTGTTTTGTAAGAAAAAATAAAAATAAAACAAAGAGAGGAAAGTGATGGAGTTTTAGAAGGTGGGAAAGATAAAGACAACCCATCTTTGCATTTTTAAACTATTTTAGTTTTGCTTCTTTTGTTCAATTTTGGTTCCTGAGCTATTATGTTGTTTAGTTAATTCTGATTTAGTTGTTGGTTTTCATTCCAAGCTTCGTTTGTAGTGGTAATGTTCTCGATTAACCTTTTTGTTATCCATGTTAATCTGTGTGTTTTTTAATGCTATAGGACCCTTCTGCTGACAAGTTCATATTACTGTTGTTGTAATTATTGCTTTGTGCTAATTCTTAGTTGTATTATAGCTTTTTAGTTGGCTTTGAATCTGGTTTACAGAGTTTGTGCTGAACCACATTAGAGACGTCTAATTCCCATGCTTGACAAGCCTATTTGTTTCTTTGGTTTCGTTGTGAGTATTTTTTTTTCATTTAGTTGTGGTTTCCAGTATTGCCATGGTTTTACTTTTTACTTGCAGCTTTTTATAGCGGTACAACATTCAGTTAACAAATCCTTTTAATGGCCATTGTCACTTTGATGCCATTCTAATAGTCAGTTCTCATCGTTCGTGCATTTGAAAAATGAGTTGTCCTCTTTGCTTTTTATTATTTTCTTAGATTCGTGCAGTTACTAGACATTTTCTTCATCTATGTGGGTAGTGGAGAAGTGATGCGGCAACGATTGCACAAATAGAGGGTCTTTTGTGGACTTATAACCTTAGCTCCTCTTGCTATTGAAGAAACATCTAATATTGTCAGTGTTTTATCCTAAATTGGCACTAAGCTTTATTTCCAAGTTGATTCTAGTTACAATTACATTACAAACTATTTGTGCTCCTTAACTATAGTAGCTAGCATGAAGTTTTTTCACCCGTAGCATTGTTGCTCCTCAAATGACTCTTCAACCAAGCTTTACAAACAAATTCCTTATTTGAGTTTGTTTTGGGTTTGGTGTGTGCTTGGCATTTTATTTTGCATTTTTTATCCAGCCGAAGGTGAGTTTGAGTGCTGAGTGAGTTTATTGGATTGTTGCAGGGTGTAAAAGATTTTGTTTAGCCATCTCTCATGTTTTGCATTTTATCATCTCTTTTTTGGTTTGCTCTTTTCTTGTTGTGGTTATTTTGCTTCAACCTGGTTTTTTTCTGCTACTTCTAGCTGGTACTGCTTTTACTTGTAGGTTTTGACTGGAAAAAAAATCAGAATTTTGTAAGGTTGGCTTTAATTGAACAAGAATTATCCCTTATAATTGTATTTTCCTTTATGGTTTGCATTGATTTTTATTTCTTTATTTTTGTTTGTCCACTTGTATTCTTTCCTTATCATACTTGCATTGTTGGTGATCACTCATGCTTTGTCTTTTACAGTATTGGCAGCATCAGGTTTGATTGTTGGTTTGGAAAGGGTTTGTTGGAATCATTTAATTGTCTTGCAGGTTTTCATTTAATCTCAGCTAGCTCAGCCTTTTATTTTCTTTTTGTAGCCTTTGTTTTTCTTGGCCTATGTAATTTTTCTTAGTTCATTGTTGCCTTAGGCTCGTACAGTTTAGGTGGGTAGGACCTGTTATGGCCTTCTTAACCCCTTTTAGGTTTGTTTCTGTGTGTATAAAAGCGATTGTGGTTTGCTTTTTGAGTTTATTCTGCTTGGTTTATGGCTATTTTTTCCTGTTATTTTGTCAATTTGTTATAAAAGTCAATTTGTTTGCATTTATTTCTTTTTTTAGCAAATGTAAGTATATTGATAGATCAAAAGTGAAACTAAGCTGGAAACCAGCAAGTCAAATAGAAATGAAATACTTAACAGGCAATACAAACTCCCGAGAGTAAGCAAAACAAGAGATAAACAATCCTCAGCCCCAAAATGCAGGAGCCAGCAACCAAAAGTACATCATAAGCATGATGCACCTCAGTAAGGCCAACTGACAGCAAATGTTTTCGGCAATCAACATCCAAGCCTGAAACCACTACCAAAGCTTCCAGTCCAGGAACCACAACCAGGTTTCTCAGCAGGGTAAGCCTCAACAACACCAAATCAACAACTAGTAGAAGAAGAGCTCAGCAAGGCCAACAAACAGCTAAAGTTTTCAGCATTCATCTTCTACTCCAGAAACCATAACCAGGTCTTCCAGTCTAGAAACCACAACCAGACTTCCTCATCAGGGTGAGCCACGGCAAGGCCAAACCAGCAGCAGTCAGCAGAAGAACTTAGTAATCTATATTTTTTTATTTGCTTATCCTATTATTTTAGGTGAGAAATGTAGATATATCAGTAAATATGTATAATGCATACATGTCAAACAAAATAATGTATGGCATAAGTTGCCTGGTTATGGAAGTACAACTAACGTAGACATTATGAAATGTATGGAACTGGACATTGACTATCATACATTTAGTGTATATTAGGATCTCAGGTACTGGCTAACATTCAGTGCATGTCTGGACCCTGGGGATAGGGATCACTATGCATGGGCTAACATACATTAAATGTATGTTAGGATCCCGGATAAGGGTATCATCGTGCATTGTTTAACATACATTAGTGTATATTAGAATTTTGGGAAAGGAATTGTTGCACATGTACTAACACACATTTGGGGTAAGTTAGCATCTCGAGAAGAGGATTGTCTGATATCGCACCTGTGGGATGATGAGGATATCGTGATATTGGTATCGTGCTTTGTGTAAGAGGAAAATAGTCATGGTTGATTTTATACAATCTTAAATGGCCCTATTACTCTTACCTTCCACCACTTATGATGTTCATTCATGTTTGTTTTGTTTTGTTTACTCTATTTTTGACTTAATGTCTTGTTGGTGACACTTTTTCCTTTCACCGTTGGCAGTGAAGTTCCTCAAAACACATTAGAGGAGCACAATATTTCATCCAACTTATCTACATCTGAGCCACTTGCTAAACCACCTCAACCTCCTATAAAAAAAAGGCATATCTTCATTGCATTGGCAAGTTCTGTTCTTTGCTTGAATAGCTTCATTTTGTCCCAACCCTACAAATGCTTATACAAAAAAAAAGGTACTCATGTTGTTTTCTTCAGTAAGGTACACAACCCACTAACTTTTAAAAATTCTTATCATTTCTTTAAATGTGCCTTCCTTTTATATTTCCTCTCATCCATTAGCAACCTCTTTGAATGTGTCCATTTATATCATAACATCTGCTTTGGGAGTAGTTTGAATACAACCTTTGCGGGTGGCTAAATGACCCTTTTAGCACTTAGCACTGCCACTTTAATTTTTTTTCTTACACAAATGTTAGCTCCCACACCTCATTGTTGATTGTTTTGGCTGTATTTTCAATCTATTTAGTTTCTCTATCTTTTGCTAAGCATTAGATGCATTTGAATAGCTTTTAGAAGCAACTGAATGGCTACAGGAGCCCTAAAATATTTAATGATAAAGTTTTAAATTATGATTCTTATGAATATTTGGTTTGGAAGCCTCATGAATGCACAACATGGGGACACCCATTCGAAGGAAGAGGGTTTTCTTGAATCGTATATTTTTCCACTCTGGTGTATTTATCATCCTTGAATATTCCATGGGTAGTGGGTTTATGACAATCGAACCGCAGTTAATAGGTTGGCGACGCAACCCAGAGAAAAAGACTGGGTTATTTTCTTGGCTGATTTTTTCGCTAGCAAATTGGAGAAGGCCATGCTCCTCGGGTGCCTGCGAAGTTATAAGAAACTGCCTTAATAGGACAACAAAACATTGTTTTTGAAGTGTCCTATCATTTAATCCAAAAAATTTGCTCTGTTTTGGTGTCTGAATTTACTCATAGGATGGCATGTAATCCAAGGATAGACCAAAAAATTCTTGTCAAGTTCAGGGAATAATGTGTGCAGTAAGCAAACTCGGTTTGAAGTTTTGCAGGTTTACTATTAGAGACAAATTAAAACCTTGCTCAGTTCCCTCTGAAGTCTTGTTCTGATTTCCAAGGCTGCTTTTGAGAATCTGGGGGTTCAATTTTTTCACAGCCATCTTATCTTAAGCGCCCGTTTGGTTGCGTGGTGCAAACTGCGTTTTGTGAAAAACGCAGTTTGCACCTATCTTTCAGTGTTTGGTTTCCATTTGAAACGTAAAAATATTAAGTGGGTCCCATGAAAAAAATGAATGAAACGCCGGTCTGAAAAAAGTAGAAAATTGTGGCTTTTTTCCGCGCGGTTTGGGAGGGAAAGGGTGGGTGGGTCTTGGGGGTATATATATATATATATATATATATATGGGTCTGGGGTATATATATATACATATAATGGGTCTGGGTATATATTACTATAATTATAATCTAAAAAAATAATTACAATAAATAAATATATTAAAAAAATATCACAATATAATTTTTATTTTGCAATCTTAATTTTGTTTCAAATGATATTTTATTATATATATATATATATATTAAATTAATATTTCTAAGTGTTTTTTAATAATTTGGATATAAAGATGAAATATTTAAAAAATGTTTTTAATATATTATTAAACAAAAACATGTTTGTAAAAATTAATTAGTATATTACTCTATGCCTTTTACAGTAATTTTACAAGTTAAAAGCAATATAAAAATCTTGGTAACCAAACATACAAAACTGCTTTTTTTCAACCTCAGACTGAACCACAGTTTTAACCAAACACTTCACTGCTTATTTTAAACCGCAGTAAAAGCGCTTTTTTTAAAACTGCTTTTTTTCAACCTCAACCACAACAGCAACCGCAATACCAAACAGACCCTAAAGCTTTGTGCATGCTTCTTCCTCTCAACTTCAACATCCATGAGCGATGCTCATTTTTGGTTGAATCATGGTGATATGGAGTTAGGGTTTGAATTGAATTGATGAGATCTTTAAGAAGCCTTGGGTGAAATTAAAGCCGTTAGATTTTCCAAGAAAGGGTTATCTGGTTTGGCACTTGTGATAAATATGATCCTAATATATAAACTTTAGGGAGAGTGAAGCATGCTAGCTTATGAAGTCGCCAGAATCATACCATCTTTTTGTCCACTCTGATTTGGTATATATGTAGTTTTATCAAAAGTAGGTACAAGTAGTTTCAACCACAACACTAAGGGAACTGAACCTTAATTATATGTATTAATGGAGTTCTAAGATTCTCATCTTAATTCAAGCCTAAAAACAAATTAGTAAGCTTTGGCTGGCCTAAGTTCAAAACTCCGTGTCGGTGCAAGTCACAACCACCAACAATATCACGTTCAACTCTTAGTGCCTGTTTGACAGTGTGATTGTGGTTGTTTTTTAAAGTGATTTTTATTCAGAAATACATCAAAATAATGTTTAACACACATTCATTCAAGTTGGGCCAACTCTAATCATGTGTCTTCTCTCCATTTAGCTTTGTATATGCTCCCTTGCATGCCTTAAATCATCAGGAAAACTTTAATAACACTTCTATTGACTATCTTCAACTCACTTTTCTTGGTAGAAGATGGCAAACTCAGTGGTTATAATGCTTATTCACATAAACCTCCTTATCACTCTCATTTCCTGCATTTGTCTCCATCTCCGTCACAGATGCTTTAATGCTCGCTGCACTGAAACAAATTATCAGAACTAGATTCCTCAAGTTATCCTCTCTTTCCATTTTCTTGCTTTCACGGATACTGAGAGGCAATTCTCTCTCTTTATACACACAAACACACTAGCCATTTCCCTGCGCTTCGCCGCGACCAAAACCACATTTTTTTCAACGCCAAAAAAATGATTAAGAGTATGAGATATGAGATTTTTTTATTATACTATAAATTTGGGCAAAATAATCAATTTGTGCAGAATTTCTATGGAGCACAACTTTCTAATAAAATATATAAATTTTAAAAATTTGTTTGGTATTGCGGTAATTGTTGTAGTTGAGGTTTAAAAAAAGAAATTTCATGACAAGCGCTTTTAGATGCGGTTCATAATTGAAATTGAAGTGTTTGGTTAAAACTGTGGTTGAGTTTAAGGTTTAATGAAAAACAGTTTTGTGTGTTTGGTTACCATGTTTTTAATATTTTTGTTAACTTGTGAAATTACTTTAAAGGACACACATATATAAATTGTTTTTAAAATATTATAGATTTAATAATCATAATAATATAATGTAATTAATAATTCAAGTAAATTAGACATTTGTTGTTATTCTCCAATCAAACTACTTGCAATTCCATCATGACCTAAATTCATACGTGAAGACCTCTGCGATCCCTTGCTATTTAATCGAGGAAGAACATCCAGTAAAATATCATCGGGAACAACATTTGCGATCCATACTGATTTTAAGGATCTCTATTTACATGTTGTAGAGATATTGATGCGAACCCTAGTGGAATTTAATGGTATTTACGGCCCCAAGATCAATCTAACCCAATTTTGTTGAGATTTGAATGAGCTTATCACAATGGAAGACTTGCTCCAAGACAATAAGACTACAAGTCAACTCGATCACAACGCCTACACTTGGAGACGAGCAAAAGAACTATAAATTCACAATAAAGAATGGACAATTCTTTGAAGAGTTGAAAGTTCAATTAAGAACCAAGATGGAGCAACCAAAGTCGGCTACAATGCGGGAAAATATTTTCCAAAAATTTTCCCTAACATTATTCCTTAAGAGTATTTATACTCCAAGCCAAAACTCTGGTTTCCCTAATAGACCTCATATAAACCCATTTTAAATAATAATTAACCCAAGCTAAAACTAGCCCAAACTAATTAAAATAAAAAAAAAATAAACAAATCTAAAAACAGAACAAATTGTCTCCTCTGAAAATAATTAAAGTTTGATAGCCCACCTAATTAAATAAGGCAAGTTCGTTGTTTCCGCATTCTGTCTGAAAGCAACAAGATCCAACTTAAAATAGATGGTTCTCTCTCTTATTAATGAATTAAAAGGTGTTCCATATACCGTTGGAAAGGTATGTAAGTCTTGTTTTTAGACCAACTAGAATAACATCAAAATTTTATCTATATCTCTGGTTATGACTAAAAGAGTAATGAATGATCAAACTGTCCAAATCTAGTCTTCTAATACCAATCCTTGTGTAATGGTCTTGGATCCACCAACAAGCTCCTCTTGAACATGAATCAGATTAATCAAGGCTTGCTATTTATTATTACAAATCCTCTTGAAGTCCACCTTAGCCCATGTATCTTGAAGAAGTCCATTGAAAGCTTCTTTGAACTTCTTAACCTTAAGCCTAGTAATTGGACCAACTAAAACCTCTAATGAATCCTTTGATGGTTGGATCACATCATCCCCTCGCTCCTCAAAAGGATTCGACCTCGAATCATCACCTACATCAATCGAAGAAAGATCAGAAACATTGAATGTAGCACTAACGCCATACTCACCCGTTAGATCCACTTTGTAGGCATTATTATTAATCCTTTCTATGATCTGATAAGGACCATCTTCTCGAGGCATCAACTTTGATCTTCTTTGTTCAGGAAACTTCTCATTCCTCATATGCACCGAAACCCAATCACCTGTTCAAATCTCACTAATTTTTCATCCTCTATTGGCTTTGTTTGCATATTGTTCATTCTTGTTTTCTATTTGTTGTTGAATCTTTGCATGGAGATTGTTCACCACCTGTGCTTTTTGATTACCATCAAGACTAGCCCTTTCATCAACAGGCAAAGGAATCAAATCTAATGGTGTCAAAAGGTTAAAGCCTTAAACAATCTCAAATGGAGAATGCTCAGTAGTAGAATGCACATTACGATTATATGTAACTTCAATGAATGGCAAACAATCTTCCTAATTTTTAAGATTCTTTTGAATGATAACCTTTAACAATTGAATCAAAGTCATGTTAACAATTTCAATTTGGCCATCTATTTGTGGACGACAAGTAGTAAAATATAAAAGTTTAGTTCCTAACTTACCCCACAAAACGGTCCAAAAGTAACTCAAAAACTTAATGTCTCGATCGGATACAATGCTCCTAGAGAGACCATGTAGCCGAATGACCTCTCTAAAGAATAAGTCTGCTATATTTATTGCATCATCTATTTTATGGTAAGCAATAAAATATGTTATCTTAGAAAATCTATCCATAATAACAAATATAGAATCTCTCCCTTTTTTAGACCTACGTAGACCCAAAATGAAATCCATAGAAACAACAACCCAATGTTCCTTAGGAATAGGCAAAGGTATGTATAATCTATGAGGCATTACCCTAGGCTTAGCTTGTCTACATGTTATGCACCTATCACATATTCTTTGCACATCTCTTTTCATATTAGTCCAATAAAATTGCTCATGCAGAACCTCTAAAGTTTTAGTAATTCCAAAATGCCCCATTAAACCTCCCCCATGTGCTTCTCTCACAAGCAATTCACGTAAAGAACAATTAGGCACACATAACTTATTTTCTTTAAACAAAAACTCATTATGCCTGAAATATTTATCTTTGGCCGAAACCTTACATGTTTCATATATAGCTCCAAAATCATGATCAAGATACAATTCCTTAATATACTCAAATCCTAACAATTTAGTATTAAGAGAATTAAGAAGAATATACCTTCACGACAAGGCATCGACGACCATATTTTACTGACCTTTCTTGTATTTAATCATATATGGAAAAGTTTCAATAAACTCAACCCACTTAACATGTCTCCTACATAGCTTACCTTGACCCTTCAAATCTTTCAATGATTGGTGATCAATATGTATGCAAACTCTTGGGGTCACAAATAATGTTGCCAAGTCCCTAAAGCCCGCACAACTGCATACAACTCCTTATAATAAGTTGGATAATTAAGAGTTGCACCATTGAGTTTCTCACTAAAATAAGCGATGGGCACTTTTTCTTGCATTAAAACGGCTTCAATACCTATTCTTGAAACATCACATTCAATCTCAAAAGCTTTATTAAAATCAGGTAAAGATAGTAAAGATGCCGAAATCAAATTTGATTTTAAGCTAAAAGCATTTTCTTGTTCTTCTCCCAACTTGAAACCCATGGTTTTCTTAACAATTTCAGTCAATGGAGAGGCTATCATACTAAAGTCTGACAAATCTCCTATAAAAACTAGCCAAACCATGAAAACTCCTAATGTTTGTTATGGATTTTGGTGCAGGCCATTCTTGAATAGCCTTAACCTTAGCCTCATCCATTTCTATACCTTTTGCACTAACCACATATCCAAGAAAAACAATCTTATCCATGCAAAAGTCACTCTTTTTTAAATTGGCATATAAGGACTCTTTTCTAAGCACATCAAGAACTTGTCAAATGACTTATATGCTCATTAATCTTTTTACTATAAATTAA
This sequence comes from Salix purpurea, assembly GCA_027405865.1. Lineage (NCBI taxonomy): Eukaryota > Viridiplantae > Streptophyta > Magnoliopsida > Malpighiales > Salicaceae > Salix > Salix purpurea. The sequence continues at coordinate 5,780,883 of JAOWLH010000002.1, read as the reverse complement.
GATATCATTAAAGTAAATGACTATAAACATACCAATAAAAGCACATAACACATGATTCATTAATCTCATAAAAGCACTAGGTGCATTAGGAAGTCCATAAGGCATAACCAACCACTCATACAAACCATTCAATTCATCCCCTTCTTTCATCCTAATTTAATGATAACCACTTTTCAAATCAATTTTCGAAAACAATTTAGAACCATGTAATTCATCCACCATATCATCTAGTCTAAGAATGGGATGTCAATACTTTACAGTGATGTTATTGATGGCTCGATAATCCACACACATTCACCAAGTTTTGCCTTTTTTTGGAACAAGAAGCACGGGAACTACACAAGGACTCATGCTCTCTTGAATGTATCCTTTCAACATCAACTCCCTCACTTGCCTTTGAAGTTCCTTAATCTCTACAGGATCGCTCCTATAAGTTGGCCTATTTGGTATAGATGCTCCTGGAACAAGGTCAATTTGATGCTCAATAACTCTAATCGGCGGCAAACCACTAGGAATGTCATCCGAAAAGACATCCTCAAATTCCTGCAAAATAACTTTAACAACAATAGGAACACGAGAATCTAAATCAACTAAGTTAAAGAACGCCTCCTTATACATAAGTAAAATCATAGGCAAGTCAGAAAGATAGGCATGTTTAAGATCATTTGCAAAAAAATTAAGGTGTTTCCTCACTTTTTTACACTCTTCTTTTCTTACCCTTTCTTTCTTCTCTCCACTCATTTTCTCTCCACTCCTTGCCTTGTTTTCATTTTTTTGTTCTTAGCCATGACCCTCCCCTAATGTCCTAAGGGTTGAAATTGTGTTCCCTTTTGTTTCAACTCATGGCTTACTTTCTTTTCTCTCTTCCTCACATTCTCACCATGTTGTTCAGCTTGTTTTTCCATTTTGACCGAATCTTTTTGTTTCTCCACTTTGGCCGAAATATGTTGTTTTTCCTTATAACCTTTCTTCAATTGAACTTGATCTTCATACACTTGCTTTGGTAAGAGTGGGCCAAGTGTATAAATCCTTTCTTCCTTCTTTAATGAATACCTAATCTTAAACCCATCGTGCTTGGCTTTTCTATCAAATTGTCAAGCCTCCCTAGTAACAGATGAGTAGCATGCATAGGCACAACATCACATAACACTTCATCCTTATATTTGCCTACTGAAAAAGAAATCATCACCTGTCTATTCACCTTAACAACAACACATTCATTCAACCATTGAAGTTGATAAGGCCTCTCATGCTTTATGGTATTCAATCCCAACTTTCTAACCAAAGTAACACTAGCAACATTAAACAAAATGAAGAGTAAAAATAATCATTTTAGTTTCTTCATATTAGATTTTCATCCATTTAAGTTAAATCATATCAAGAGATATATTTTTTTACATGCTAGCCTTCAAAATTAAAGAAGACAAAATAACAAAAATAAAATAAAATAAAAGGAATAATACAAAAGAAAAAAGTCATCAACATGATTATTTATCTCTTTATCGTATTATAATTCATATTTTTTACAACCCATATCCACCATTATTATTGCATGGATCAAATTAGCCTAAATCCTCACTTAAACCCTTAATTTAATTATCATTTAATCTTCTTTTTGTAGTTAACTTCTTTGTTTCACAAACTAATCAAAACCACCACTAATATAATAACTATACACTCATAACCACCATTTATTGATAGCCATTTTAGAAGAAGAAAAAAACTTGAGATCTATGTCAGGGTTCTCATGTTCGATGGAAATGGTTGTGGTGTTTTCTTGTATAATGATAGTGGTGATCTTAAGGCTTGCAATTTGACTTTTATTGTAAAGCTATTTTATGTGGTGTTCTTGTATCTCTAAGTTTTTCTAATTAAGTTGTGGTCATGATTACAATAAACATATAATGTAAGTGCATAAATAGTTGCAATAAGAAATTGTTAATTTATTGTTGAGACTACAATCTCATATGATCATTGGAAAAAGGAATAACTATGACGCAAATCAAATCAATGCATAATTAACACGGTGTTAACTTTTTTTATTTTTTGTAAAAATTTAAATGTGATGATAGATTATTTTTTTAATTTACAATATTTTTTATCATTTTAACTTTCAAATTATAATATTCAATTTGAAAAACCAAATTTTACAAAGAATAAAAATTGAACTAAATAAATTACAATTATCTATTTCCAAGATGAAAGATTGAGAATACATGAAAAATGACAATGAAAGAAAATGAAAGAAAAGAGAATATGTTAGTCATTTTATATTTAAAATCTAACCTTGTTTAAAATAGGACTAATTTTTTTTTGTAGAAAAATCAAAGAACTTGTTATTAAAGATAGTACATTTTTTTTCTCATGACCATTAGTTGTTTTTTTATTCATTAGGGGCAGAATGATTTTTTTTTCATCTTTTTCAAGCATATTAAAATGACTGAATTACTTTTTAAAAAATACTAATAACTTGCATCTAGGGGATTTTTTTGTATTCTCTACTAGTTTTTTAGTTATAATCGAGTTTACTTATAGGCAATCTGAAATTGCACTTTAATGTTTTGATAAATATAAAATCTAATTTTAAAAACAAAAGTTGTTGGCATTTCACCGCACATGCTAACAGGTGGGCAACGTCTGAGGCATCATTTAGCTCCCAAAAATCACCTTTTACGATGATATTGAAAATATTATGACATGTTCTTCCTGATGGTCAAGCCTCGTGTGCACGCCATATCTTGGGTAGGGTTTTTTTTCTTATTTTCCCTCTTTTCTCTCTTCTCCTTGTTAAAAAATAAGGGTGTGCTATGATTGTTTTTTTTTTTTATCTATTTTTGATTGATTTTTTTTCCAATTTTTTCAATTCATCAACAAAAAGAAAATCTAAATATTTCAAGTTTTGGTACATACAAAAATACAATACAATTGACCCATGATTGCGAAAGCTAGGGTCAAATTGCGCAACTATTGATATTCCAATCTATACTTTTTTTCCCCAATAATATCTGTAATCCTTTCATTTATTTAGCTACAAAACTTCGAGCCTGAAACCTACACCACAGGGTCTTTATACACCAAAAAAAAAAATCAACAAGTGATCCTTATAGCCTGTTCATCACAGCCATTAATTCACCACACGTACTACATTTGCCTCCTAATTCATCATAAGTATACTTGTGATTCTTCCACGTGTATGCCATCACCAGCATCGATCATGTGCATTCCCCATTGAGGGCCCCATCACCAATCTTGATCAGAGCACTCCACAGTCGTTCGATCTCACCGAATACATCTTCAGTTGGAAGCTGGAACCTGCAACATGGGCAAGTATTCGTCTTCTTTAGCCATGGCAGAATGCACATCCAATGAAACAAGTGCTCGCATGGCAATTCACACACATCTCGACCTTCACTCATCTCTTCCCGACATATTACACACTCCTCCCCACCTCCTCTCACCTCTACTGCCTGAAGCGCCACCACTACAGCCGGAGCTGCTGCCAACTCCCTCCCCTCCTTCACTAAACAGCCAGCCATCATGCCAACGAACCGCCAACACCTTATTATCACCTCAACATACGGTAGAAGGACACCACCGTAATGCACCCCGATGCTTGTTTGCCTTAGCACAGTTTCGGAGAAATGCTTACTCAAACCCTCGCGCCATTCAGTGTGCGGTGTTTCTAGTATTTCGGGGTTTTCTTGATGCACATCACAAAGGAAAATAAGAAGCAATGCAGCGTCGAGGTCACGGTGTTTGAAGGTCTGTGGCGGAGCAAGGGCTGTTGGGTGGAAGTTACGTGTGAGGTGGTAAAGGGATGAGAGGAGGTGTTTGGAAATGAGGAAGGTCTTCTGAGTGAGGGTGAGGGAGTGGAGATGGTGAAAGGTGAGGGAGAAAAGAGAGGGAGAGCAGAGGAGGGAGGAGAGGCGGCTGCGGTGGTGGACGGTCTGCGAGAGGATGGAGCTTGTGATATCTGTGAGCTGGGGAGAAGTGAGGGTGGAGAGTGCAGCCATTATGATTGTCTCTTCCATCGTGGGATCGTGTGCTTGGACTTTCACTTGAGCGTGGAAAGTTTGAGGAATGGATGGCTTTTTATGTGAGATTTACGGACCAACTTGCCATCGTTTATTGTTCTAATGACAATTGTCTCCCTTGTATTATTATATTGCCATCATTAGAAGAAGAAGAAGAAGAAGAAGAAAAACTCAATCAATTAATTAGATCGGGAGAACCATTGGCCTCTACTCCAAATTCTTCAAGACTCAATTTTTTGGATGATTGGAGGGTACCATATTTCTAGCATTTAATGGCTTATATTGAATAATTCAATTGTCAATTTGAGAAATAAAAAATTTAAAAATTAAAATCAATTGCTGATAAAATTGTAAGAAAAAAAAAGGTATAGATACCAAAAATATAATTCAAAGATTTGCTTTAGAAGTTTTGGAAAGCTAAAATGAGACAATTAATAGCAAAAACTTATGATATATAAGGTAAGATTTCCTTAAAATTACAATCATCCAAACTCAAACTTATATATGTATATATATGCATAGCATGCTCTAATAGATTTTATACAAGAAATAATTAATTAAATATTAAAAACATTGTGGAAATTCAAATATCCAAAAAAAGTTTTATATACTTGAGAAAGTGCTTATATTGCCTGCGAATTTTTTTCTTCTTCAAGTGAGAAAGTTTTCAGGTTATTAGAAATTAAAAATCTTCCATAACATTTTTGTTAGCTCATGACCTACTTGAGAACACACACACACACACACATACATATATATATATATATTATGCACAAAAAAATAAGATATTTTGGTTAATCGTTATATGTCTAGGCATATATATCGAAGCCCTCACGATTCGATTACAATACATTTTCAAGAACCACCAACACTGAGAATATGGCAGGTATTTTTTTCCATTTGTCTGTGTCGAGAGTGCAAACACGTTTCACATTCCTTTCTTTTGATTGTCTCAATCGGATTAGCATGCTGTATTCTTAAAAGCAACAAAATTAACAAGTGGAAGAGGGAAAATAATCATTCGGCCCATCCATGAATTCTTTCTTTTGTCCACGTACATTATCGGCTAATAAAAAAGGATTCATCCTTCATGGAAGTTAGCAAGCACACTACTCTTGCCCTTATCACGGCCTACTGTCACCCTTCTCGTTTGCATGCACCGCGCGCCATTGTCTCCCGTCAACCAGCTTTTCCAACAGAGTAAATACACCTCGTATAATTGGAAGATCGTACTTGATCGGAGCTTAAATAACAAGATTGATTTGATCTATCATAAGTGACCAAACCCTAGTTCTTACCTCTTCTTCCACTCACACGTGCATGATGGGATCAACAATTTCGTTAATTATGCAAAACTCGTACTTAACAAATTGTGTGACCAGACACACTTTGAGAGCTCGATTGCTATGCATTTGTTAAGCACATAGAAGTTCTCAATTAATGGGACAAAGAGTAGATACAATATGTAGTATCCTTGATCATTTATCATTACTTTTTTTTTTTATCTATCATGACCTTGTTAGCTATACTTCTTGTTTTAATAATTTTATCTTATCACTTAGACAAACACAATTCATCAACCAAACAATACAAGTTGATTTGATAAAATTAATATGATAAGATCGTCTTTTACTAATTTGCTTTTCTAGTGATGTCCTTGTAGATCAAATCATTCATAGTTCTTTGGTAACATGCTATGATAGTAAACATCGATCTAAGTGTTGAGAAACATTTGAGAGTCTCAACAGATTACTAATAATCTTTAGGGTTTCACTCAAAAATCAAATTGAGATCTTACACATGATATGGTATCATCTCCTTTCCCTTTGAGTATATCTGTTTATCAATAACATCATACATATGATAGTTCAAACATATTCAATATATAATTTTGATTCCACTTAGCTATTAATTCTCTTTTGATTCATTAGAACCCATATCTAGCAATAAGATTGATTTAGTGATATTTTAAATAATTACTTAGAATCACATATTCCAATGACCTCTATATATTTTCTATTTAGGAGACACTTTATATATTTATCTTAAGTGTTCTTCTATAACTTAGATGACAAACTTCAAATTATCTCATCTTTATTCATCACAATATAATGGAAACAATTGCTTATATGAGAAGGTTAATCTTTTATTCTTCTGACATACATCTTATAATTTGTTTTTATATGTATTTATAGGTTATGATGAGAAATAAATGGCTGTAGATAAATCAATTCACCAAGAAATTAAGAGTGGAAAAGATGACCTTGATTTAAGAATAGATAAGCTTAAACCTACTCGTTCAACCAGGTTTTAACTAATTGCAGTGTATCCATCCTCATTATATCAATTCACCAAGCAATTGAGAATGGAAAGGATGACCTTGATTTTACAATGAAAATGCTTAAACCTACTCATTTACCTAGGGTTTAACTCATTGTAGTTGTAATATTCTGAAATTTTATAAGAAGGAAAATACATGTATGCCCTTAGTGGCTTAGGATTAGGTTAAGGGTAGGGTAGTAATTGCACAAGTTTATAAATATAAATAGAAAATAAGAGAAGAGAGAAAGGAAAAACAAAAAAAAAAGAAGATTAGGTCTGAAATTAAGAGAGAGAATCGGGAAGAGAGGAAGAAAGAAGAAGAAGAAGAGAAAAGAGGGAAAGAGAAGAAGAAGAGAAAGGAAGAAGGAGAAATAAGTTGTTAAGGTAATGTGTGTGTTTTAATATGTATAAATGTGGTTATTAACTAAGATTTTTGCTTGTATAGATTGTTAGGGTTTGAGAATTTTATTTGGGTTTGATTGATGAATTAGGAGAGATGTTAGGGTTTGAATGTGTTGGGTAATAGTTTAATTAGTTTGATTGTGGATGATTCTGAAGTTTTGAGATGTTTGGTTTAAGAAAATATTGAGAAAAATGGTGAATAATGTTGATAAATTCGAAAATCCTTTGCTGTAAATTATGGGTTAAGGTTGAAGATGACAAAGATTCATTTTGGTCCTTTTGGTGAAAATTTCAGTTTAGTCCCTGAACTTTGGAAAAATTACAGTTTGGTCCCTGGGGTGAAATTGGAGATTCTGGACAGAATTGATGATGAATTATGGACAAAATTTCAGTATAGTTGTAAATTTAAGAGAAGTTCAATTTAGTCCTTCAATTTGGTAAAATTACGATTTGGCCCTAAAAATATGAGAAAAATTCAGAATGGTCCCTAGGTGAAATAATAGCATTTAAGATTGGTTTGATGGATAATTGAAGTTTATTTGATGGATTATTATCAACTTTATGAGTTAGGTATTTGGAATTAGATTTTGGAAGAAACCTTTGATTTAGGTTTTACGAAGAATGATAGTTGATTCAAAAACACATAGGATTATAATTTGAACTCTTAGATATGTTATTAAACTTATTTTACTTCTTTTGAGTCATTTTTGAGTATATCTTCTTTTATATATATTCAGATAATCCCGATATTCAACCCGCGGGACATCAGTAGGATTTCGTCAACATTCTGCTTCTGAACCTTGTTTGTTCTTAAGTCAGGTGAGTGGATAATATTTAATATGCATGAGAAATAGTATAAATATTTGAATTTGCTAGTATGAATTGGATTATGCTTTTTGATAATATATACCTTGATTATATTCTTGATATGATAAAGCATAATCATTTGTTGAATATCCGTTCTTGATATGAGCCTATATCTGTTTGTGAATTGATAGCTCCTCATTTGATTGATACCATGAGTTGAGCCTTGAGATATGGATATGTTTGTTTGATTATAAGATATGCCTATGGTATGCCAGTCAGAATACCCATGCTAACAGGGTAGTGTTAGCCTTTGTGCACATCGTATCTGAAACCCTAGTTGGTCGGGGGAGTCACCAACCTGTGTGGACTGATCATCCCACAGTACGGAGCCTCATGCTCATTGCATTCTGATTTTCTGACGAGCTTTACCTATTAATTTTTGTTATGACCTGTTTGAGAAACTCCGTGTAAGAACTTTGAGCCGATTTGTTAATATACTTCTCTTTGATGTATTATCTCGTATGTGTATATTGGATATTATCTACTCACTGAGTTGTTGAACTCACTCCCTCATTATTCATTATTTTCAGGGTCGTAGCTTGCTAGCAGGTCATTTTTGTCCAACTCTTGGAACCTGCTATTTTGGTTGTATTGGATACTTTTGTTCATATGTCTAGTTAGTGCTCCGCAATTGTAATTGTATGTAATCAACTCTTGTATTAAGACAATCGAATTATGTTATAAAGTTTATGTTTGCTATTTCCGCTGCGTTGAACTGTGAAATTGAATGATAAGTTTGTGTGTAAGTTTGGGTTCGCATAGGTGTGGGACCTTGGAGGGGGACCATGCCTATGTGCCGGTCACGGATCCGGGAATCGGGTCGTGACAGTAGTGGATCTATTTTAACCATATACCATTGGTAGATTATGCACAATAGACTATTAGGAATATAAAACAAGTAGTAATGCAACTCACCTCAAGTGGATATTCTCTAACATAATTAGTCTCGTATCTTGGAATTTTAAAGATTAGTTAAGGTTTCTAGTGACCATAATATTAAATGATGACTCATTTTCATAATATAAGATCTTTTCTCCCTCATAACATGAAAAAATTATGTTGTAAAAAAAAAATATGAGCCACCATAATGTTGGGTGCAACAATAAATAACTAAATAACTTGATTATCAAATATAAATTTTCCATTCCATTTAGTGATTGCTTGATTTATCAATTAGATAGTTCTTGATTTCTTTTAAAGCTAGATATAAGGTCTAGATATCATCAGGTGAGAATATTTTAAAAGGATGTCAAGAAAATAACTTTAAGAACTTATCATAAGCATTAAAAGTTTAACTAATACCATTCGGCTTAACTAATACACCAACCATATTTCAAGCCTTGATGAACAATATATTGGAGCCAATTTTGAGAAGTTTCATGTCGGTGTTCTTTGATGATATTTTGATAAATAGTTCAACCCTAAAACTACATTTCAATCATTTAAAGGTAGTATTGGAAACATTGAATGATGTTTAATTGTTTACAAAACAATCAAATGTCATTTTTATACGCGTTACAAGTTAAGTAGTCGAGACACAGTCTCATTAGAAGGTAACAACTAATCCAAGAATGATAAAAATTGTGAAAAAAAATAGCCTATTCCATATTCAGTAAAGGAATTAAAAGGCTTTAGGGACTGGCAAACCATTATGAAAAGCTTATCAAGGGGCTTCAAATCATTAGCAATCCCTTAATTGAATTGTTAAATAAGGATAATTTTAGTTGGAGTAAGAAGATTACGAGGCTGTTGACAAGCTAAGAGATGCCTTGTGTAAGGCTCTAGTGTTTCTATTATCAAATTTCAAGAACATTTTTGTATCGGAGACTAATGCATGTTCATCGTGATTGAGTGCAGTTTTGAGCCAAGATGGGAGGCCAACAGTCTTATTTAAAAATCATTGAGCTCATGGCATCAAAGGCTATCAATTTATGAGAAACAATATATGGTTATATTGATGGTTGTTTAGAGATGAAGACATTCCATAGAGTATGATCAATTCATCACTAAAATTTATCACAAGACTTTAAAAGATATAGTGTCATATAAGATTCATGCTCCTATATAAAATAAAGGCTTAACTAAACTATTGGGGTTAATATATGTAATTAAATAAAGAAAATATGACAGGAAATAGTACTTTATCTAAAAGAGCTGGAAAAAAAAAAGTTCAGCAGCTTAAAGTGAAGTAACTGAGAAGGGAATTCAAAGTTATAGACTTATTTCTGCAGTGGTAAGAATATGGTATAAAGAGGTAAGTGAAACTTGTAGGAATGATCCTTAATTACAAGGGATTATTGCTGGAAAAATATTGTGTGCAATGAGCTTGCTAGATTACACTTCTGTAGAAAAAAAATATAATATAAAAGAGCACAATAGTCATTAGAAAGAAAGAAATTTGAGAGAAAGGCTGGTGAGAGTTGCAAATGATTCATACATAGGGGGCCCTGCAGGAATATATAATTCTTACAAGAGGCTTAAGTCAATGTTCTGTTGGTCTTCAATGAAAATACTAGCTATAAGGTTTGTGGAAGAATGTGATTCTTGTAAATAGATCAAATTGAAAAAAAAAACTATATATCTTGGATTACTTCAACCTCTGTCAATAAAAGAAATTTGGAAAGATATAGATATGGATTTTATAGGGCTGCCAAAATTCTGGAGAAATGACACAATCATAGTGATAATTGATAGATTCACCAAGTATGAACACTTCATTCTACTAGCACACTCATTTAAATCCTAGGAGATACCTTAGATATTCATGGATCATTTCTGGAAATCCCATGGATTGGCAATAATTATTGTCACAGGTAGTGATAAGGTTTTCACTAGCTTATTCTGGAGAGAGTTGTTTGAAATGTTAGGGCTAAAGCTACTAAAGAGTTCGTCATACCATCCATAGACTGGTGGCCATAAAGAGAGAGTTAATGAGCTTATAGAGACCTATTTAAGATGTATAACTAAACATAATTCAAAGAAATGAAATCACTGGTTGTCTTTGGCCCAATAACGATGTAATTCCATCTTTTATTTTGCTATCAAAATGAGTTATTTTCAAGCTTTATATGGATACAATCCACAAAGTAGATAATTGACAACACAAGAAACAACAATAGTGTTTTTAATTGAAGAGTTCATTGGACTAAGTGATTTAAAGACAATTGGAAGTGACCAGACATGAAATGAAATAGATTGAAGACAAAGGAAGAACATAAAGAGAATTTGGAGTCGGGGATACGATGAACCTCAAACTTCAACCCTACAAGTAGACTAGCATGGCATTAAGGAAGAGTGTTTGTTAAGTTGAGTCCCAGGTTTATACAAGATTACACGAAGGATTGGAATAATATCCTTGCAAGAAGAAGATACCAGGAACAAGTTTAGCAAGAATCAGTTAGAGCACTGGTAGAATGCAGTTGTTAAAATTGATTCAAGAGAATCAAATATGATAAAATTATTTGGCCAGATAGATAGCAGTTAGTTACAATTTAGTCTAAATTCTTGTATAAAAGGACAAATGCATAGAAGCTTGCAAGACAAGCAATGAGAATTTCCATTCTTTTATTTCCGTACTCTCTCTATCTCTTCTTCTTCTCATTCTTTTCTCCTACATTTCTTAAGATCACATTGTTTTGTTTAAGGATATCTTAACATTTTCCTCAATTTGTGATGAATGTAAGGTTTTGTTAGGAATGGATTGGAGAAGATGGATTGCTTTTCATTTTCCAACAAACTGGCATGCTTGCAATCTAAAGCTTATTAAGAAAGAGTGTTGGAAATGGATAACATATGTAACGAGCTGGAGGTGGAGTTTTTACCAACAAGGATTTTTGAGTTGCTTGGAAAGCCAGCGATGGTTACCAATGGGTGTTGTTGTTCTCTCAAGTAGTGTAAGTGATGCGGAATCACAAGGAGATACAAGTCAAATCAAAATGCAGAATTTCTTGGAAATTCAGGTTTTGGTGAGCGATTGGAAGGAAGAGATTGTTTGGGGAGCACTATTATAGTGGTACCTTAACTAAGTGGCTGGTACAAGCTGGCTGGAAAGAGTTGCAACAGGTTATTCTGCCTCTGGATAATACAGTTCCAGTGAAGCCATTAGCACTGAATATCATCAAGAAGAGTCAGAAGACAGTTCAAAAAAGAGTAAAAAGTCTGACCAAATATTTAAATGAGTGGTGTTATTCTGCAGAAGGAACAGAGATGTCGGTAATGCAGCTTGAAAGCTTCCCTTGGATAACTATTTCTTAAGACCGAGTATATATATCTAGTAAATCCAACTGAATTCTTTACTGTGATACCATCCATTTCAGAGTAATGTGCCAATTAGCTGTCGCTCATGCACATCATTCCAATCCCCTGCAGAATTTTGGTTTCAGTCTCCTGGTACACCATAAATTAAATTAAACTAGAAGGTGGTTGACATTTAAACAAATCAAAATTATTTCCAAGTTTACATGGCAGGTATAGGCTCAGACAAATTGAACATTCATTTAACCGTTAGGACCAGTGCAGAGCCTTAGATGCTGTGAGGGGAAGGAATTGGAAAATAAATTATTGTTAAACAGAAGTGAACGAGTTGAATGCTACTTCCTGTAGATATTCTTCTGCAAGTATGTGCATAATGATCCTGTTACTGTGTCTTTATTGTCTGTCAGTTTCTCCACCTCAGTTGATGGCCGTGAGAGTAACTCTAGAATTATTCAAGGAGTGAACAGACTCGCAGAGATCTGACAGAATAATATTTATATCCCCAGATTCTTGCTGCTCTGATGAATCTCCTGAAAATGGTCTTGTCAACTTTTGAAATGTTGGGTCTTCAATGGATTCTGTGCTTGGTCTATTTGATGCTCTCTTTTCAAGTGTCAAACAGTAAGGCCCATCCACCTGTTTTGTGTACATAAATAGGTACCCATGTATATTTTGAAATTAGCAATAAGATTTGAGCAGAGAATCAAGAAATTCATTCTGCTTTTTCTTAATTGGTACCTCAGATGAGTAATTGTTTGCCTTTGGAATTACTAAAAGGCCAATGTATTAGATGCTCTGCATGGTTAAAGAAGAATGAGCTGCAAACAATCAAGTTCCTGAAGATCTTACCTTGTATTCATCCAGAAAACATTGCCCAGCTTCCTTGATCTTAAGAATTGTGTGGTAGTGTTTGCTTCCCAAACCTTTCATGTCTTCAAAAGAAGGAACAACAATGGAACGGATGTTCTTGTGAGCTTCATGATCTAGTTTCAACAAATCTGCAAGCATTGTTTCTTCAGTTTTTCATTAAAAGGTGTACAAGTTTGTGTGCAAAATGAAACTCACTCTCAATGGAGGAAAGAAGAGACTTGTCTGCCATGCCAGTTTCTTCAAGTGCAGATAAAGCAAGCGAAGAAGCTCTTGATAGGATCATTCGGCTTGTTTCCAATTCATTCCTAATAAAACAGGCCGATAAAATATCAGATTCTTAACCAGAAACGTACAGAAGTTTTCAAGAGTATTGCTTACCTGACAATGGAATCAAGAGAACCAACGTTTCTTTTCTGTAGATCAAGAACTGATTCTCGGGAATTCCTTAACTGGGAAACACCCATCCTTGACTCTGACATACTAAAAGATCGATAATAAAAAATAAAAATGGGAGACCAGAGCTCCAATAGAATGCTTAAGCTTAAGGAAATGCAGAAAGAAATCCCTAGATTATAATAATCGTTGTTAGGTGACTGGGTACCATTGTTGAAGGCATTTTTCCAAACCATCCTTGCCGTTATCCATCACAGTTGTAGCGACAAGATAGTTGGTTGCTATTGTTTCCATGTGAGTCGTCAATTCAGATTTAACAGAACAGGAAAAATCTTGCAAATTTGACATTTCGTTCTGCATCTTGCAGGTTCTGCTGGCTGTGCTCTCCAAAAGGCTATTAATTGCTGTTTGAACCTGAAAACAAAGACCGAAAGAAAGAGAAGCCTATTTAATAAAATTAGTCCAAATATAAATAAACTATATATCTTTTGAAGACGCAGAAACTTATCTGTGATCTAATGCCTGAAGAAACAAAAACATTATTTCAAGAAAGAGGGGGATGGGGTGGGGAGATTTCGTTCATTCCCTGATTTTTTCCGTTGATCCAATGATAAAAAAAAATAAGTAGGAAGCTGATGATTTCCAATGAATATATTTAGATTACTTCTAAGCTATGAGCCATGATTTGAAGTTCATGTTACAGCTTTATCGATTCCATTAAGTCTCCATTACTAAACATCCGAATTCTTTATCACTCTATCAACATAATATAACAGCAGAACTCATCGGTTTATTCTACAGTTGAAATCAAAGCATCGGCGCAAACCAGATTTTTCTTCCTGTCATTTGATATATCCAGAAGCTCAGCTACTTTTTCCAAGAGTTTCCTTTTCTCAAAAGCAGCGCAATCCTACAGATGCAAGTCAGTTTATAAGTAGCCTTAAATGGAAGATGTTGCACCGAAACTAGAGTGTATGAAAATGAAAGAGAAAAAAAAGTGACCACCTCAAACTCCTTTGCAAGATCATAGAGCTTCTGCCCATTTATTTTTTGGGTCCCTTCCATAATTCGGGTCAAACTAGAAGTGTGTGTGCCTAAAGTCTCAAAGAACTTCATCATAGCTTCAGACATGGATCTTGTCAACTGCAATGTTTTGGAATGACCCTGTAGACAATTTCATTTCATGGAGGAAACTAATTTGATGAGAAAGGAACTACCCAAAGCTCAAGAAATAATAAAATAAAAAGAACGGAATAGAATGATTAAATAAAAACAACAATTTGGTCCTCATGCACATCACTGTAATAAGAATTTCAGTCAATAACCTGGCGTTGCTGTTCTGCGAATTCAGCAAGCTTTTCCTGTTGATTAAAGAGATCCCTTTGTATATCATCAAGAATGTCATTTATCTCCAGAAACTTCTCTTCGAAATGCTGTATAAAAATAAAGATAAAGCACACGGACAATAAGATTGCAATCAATAGGAGGTTCATTAACATAGCAATCAATACCCACACCAACAAGAGCAGAAGAATTCCTAGACACTTCTGAAGTCAAATTTGAAAATGCTGATCGATAACTCATATCAAGCTCTTCAGATATATCATCCAAATATTTAATGCCAGATTCATGCGTTTTTTTTAGATGTCTGACTTGGGCTGTGAGTTCTTGAATACCCTGCAAGTAGCCAAAACCACCAGCAAACTTATGTAAGTCATGTCTACTAAAAAAGGACTGATACGCAGACACATCCTACCCCCATTTTTTTAGACAGAGAGTAATCGAAATCTTTTTCCATTGATTTCAGGTGCTCCTCCTGTTGTGTTACAGAGGCTGCAACAGTTTGATGCAAAACATCAAGTTGCTTGGCTAAATGAGTTTGGAATTTCTGGACAAGATTTTTGTTCCCATTTTCCAATTTGTCCTGCTGTTCTGTAAAGTGTAAACCAGAGAAGGAGTAAGATGTAAGGATTCTCTTTTTGGCATGTATAACTTCAACATGTAAAACTGAGTACAGACCAAGTTTGGAAAACAAGTTGGATGCCTCAGAAGCCACATGCTCCAGCTCTTCCCGCAGCTCCGATGCTTGTTTTGTAAGGGATTTTTCTAAACAAAACAGTAACAAACATTATTTTTGGAAAGTTGCATAAACATAATCAGAACTATATTTTTTTTATTCCATTCAAAAAAATGCAGTTTTACTTTCTAAACTCTGAAAGAAAACATATAAGTGGAGCTGTCTGGCTTGGGACTGCTTATGAAATAGGTTTATTCAAGTTTGTTATACTGTTATGATTTCAATACTCCATGTTCTCCTCATTCAAGAATTTTTCACGTATTATCAAAAAATAAAAACAAAAAAAAAAGTAAGTGCTCTTGTGGTAATGTTATACCAAAAGAACAAAGGAGACAGGACTGACGAGCGTGTGCTATGTTCTTAGTCTGTTGGCCTAATAGTTGTCCCCATAAACTCTTTTTGTGTCCTTTCCATTTGAATGTAACAAATTAGGATAAAAAATTATACAATAATGCTGAATATTTTCTAATAATTACTGTGTCCTATTTCTTACCGGATTGCAGAAGATGAGAAATCAAGTGTTCCTTCTCTTTTATCGTTGCATTTGCCTTTCTATTTCTGCCTTCAACTTCAAGCAAAGTATTTTGAGTTTTCTCAAGATCTTTCTGCAGTTAAAAATTATATGAAAAAGGAGTTGATTAGTCCTGTCAGAAAACTAAAAATATTTATCACTTTCAAAGGGTTCATTACTTGTGTCATTAGGAGTTTTTCACTTAATTCAGCTGTCAAAGTTTGCTGCGTATCGTAAAGCTTCTGAAGCCCCATGAGTTCCTGGTCAATGGTCAAAGCATAATTTGTATTATTTGGTACACCTTCTGTATAATACATGGAAAGAGTCCAGCATATTTCTCCAAAATAAGGTGTTTACCTTGTCTTTACACACTAAGTCAAATTCCATGTTCTTAATCTGCTCAACCAAGGCCTGCACAAGAGCATTCAAGAGATAACACAGTGTCTATTGAGTACGGAAGTCTTAACAATGGTGAGAAATCAACAAAATTTTGTACCTTCCTCTCAGCTTCTTCAATCTGGAAACGGTCGTGTGGTGTATAAATGCCATTCTTTTCCCTTTCATCATATATTTCTATACATGGAATTAGCAAACAGAAATTATCCCCGGCACACTGATGACAATTAGGTTTTTATCATATCTTAACAAAATAGCTCTTAACAACCTTGCCTGAGGCGCTCTATCTCTTTATACAGATCCTTGATCAGCTCAGATTTGGCCACCCTCTGATTGACCTAGAGTAGTAACAAGATGAAATTGCTATTGTTGGTTTGAAGATGAAATGGAAAACTAGGAGAAGACATGGCATGACAAAACAGGAAACAAGTGAAGTACCTCTGGTCTGTTCTTGATTTTTTTGGCACGGTGAGCATAATCTAGAGTGTTGAGTGTCTCTTCCAAAGAATGGATAGATGGCGATACTGTAGCAATTATGCACGTCTTTGTATTCCCACCAAGCGAATCCCTCAATAATCTTGTTAACTTACTGTCCCTGTTGTTACAAGAATAACAAAAAAAATCATTATAAATGTCAGTTTTTGCAGTGTCTAGAGATTTCAGCAGGGCATTATCTGTTTCATCAACTCCCAATATGATGTACCTGTATGGAACATGTCCAGAGTGCTCAACTAGTGCATTAATAACTCTACCGAGCGTGAGCAAGCTTTTATTGATCTCCCCAGCTTCCCTAACTCTTCCCTATGCGATTGCGTGTCAGATGAGAAGATGCAGCAATACAATGGAAATAGATTACAAATACAACGAAATAACCAGTTATGCCGAGACAGTAGGCACATCTAGAGCAAATAAAATACAAAACAAGAACGGTGATGGTAACTTTATAGTGTCCGTACCTCTTTTGCACCAGACCGAACCACATTCTCAGAGCCAGCAAGATCAACCAGATTAAGTTTTCCACACTTCATTAGCTCCTCCCCATTGGAAGAGCTCTCTTTGACATGAATAGTAATGGAAAATATAGTGTGAGAGCGGCTGCTTTGCATATTGAGCAGAGAGTCAGCAGTGTGCCGTTTTGCTGACCCTTTCTCCAGGATTTTATATATTCTATCTGCAGTGCAAACAACTTCCTGCTCCAAACCTCTTATAAAAACACCACCTCTGCCATCTTCCATAAGGGCTATTGGCTTCCTGGACTTGTCATCCGGGCCATTTAAACTTTCATCTGGTGCAAGTAGGTCCATTATGTCTTCATTGTAAAGCTCTAGGAAGGTAACTTTCATGCTATAGTCCTCATCTCTAGCTTCCAGAACATCAAAAATTTGCTGAACTGCCCTTGGAATTATTCCTACATCTCTAGGAAATTCTCCACTCTGCCAAAGAAAAGGAGAAAATAGATGAATTGAAATGCAAAAGTACTCAATCAAAAGTAGTAGAAAACAGAATAATGGAGGCCCCCATGTAGGCAAAACAATTTAAGAACCTCTATTACTCCTACTCTGTCGCCTTCCATTGTGTAAGTTTTGCCCGTTCCTGTCTGACCATATGCAAAGATAGTGCAATTGTAGCCCTCAAGAACTTCATTCACAATAGGAGAGATGGCTTCATCAAACAACTCTTTTTGCTGCGATGTGGGACCAAAAACCTAAACCAAAATATATAAAGTGGTATTAAAATTGGAAAACATAATGCATTAATCAACACAGCTTAAGTTTTCCAATTCAAGAAACACAATAAAGAACCGAACCTTGTCAAAGGAAAAGGTTTTGTCTATCTGCTTATAAGCTGTGTTTTGGACCACGGAAACTTCTCCTTTATCCTCATGGCACGAAATCACTACAGGTAGCTTTAGCTCCTTCTCGTCGTCATTTAATGGCCTAGAGCGTTAATTGTTAGGATTGTCTGACCACTCCAAGAAAGCATGCAATAAATAGTTTGTTTACCTGCAACGCAGAATGACCTCCACGTTGACTCCTCTATCAGGCTTGACATTCGAACCCCACAGGTCCATCGACAACGAATCCCTCAAGCTCCTTCTCACGCTAGATCGCGGAGTTTGAGCTGGAGAAAGCAGGACTGTATTGCATCTCTTTTGCTGCTGCGAATGATCCATAACTGGTTGATCTTCTACCCAAATTCGTATCTCGCTGCAATAGTTTCACAAAAACAAAGGTCCTAGTCAGTACTCAGCTGGCTGCGATGAACTCACGAAAAAAAGTCCTACTCCATATGACCATTAACCAAACAGCACTCGATCTCTGTACCTGATATATAAAATAAAAACCGGAACGATCTATCCAAGAAAGAGAGAGAGAAACTAATGTGAGGAGAGTGAATTAGAGTCTAAAAAACCAGTATTGAGACCTGGATGGTGTTGCACACGAAACTCAACTCGAGCGATCAGCTTTCTGTCATCTCACTGTCTACAAGCGAGAGAGTTACGGGGTGAACGAAATGGAAATGGAATCGAATGGCGTTATTTTTGGGTTTAGCGGAGAGAGTAGAAGGAGGGATTTTTAATTCTTGGACCGCAGCAAGCAATAAATGTGAAAGATTTCATTCCTTTCGTTTCGTTTCGAAAGTGATTTGTGGTTTCAGAAGAGCGCGCGCTTCTCTCATGGCTCATGAAACGGAGACTATGGATTAATGGCGGGCAGCGTGATTACTTACACTCATGTGATCATCAAAAATTACTCCCATGATTGACGACAATGCACTCGATTCACTGGGTTTTTCAAGCTACCATTTTTGAACAAAAAGGAAGCCAGCAAATGGGGGATTGCAGACCGCAAATCAAGGGGTTTTGCTGGCTAATGATCTAATCTTGTGAATTAAGCTACCACCACCACCACTCTCTTGTCCAAACATGCATGAGGAGCGTCATGACTATTGATTCTATCTTGCTAACAAAGGTTGCTTCCCCATTGTTCATTAACCACCTTCATAATAGTTTATCTGATGATTATCTATTACATAGATTGTATATCATTTTTACTTTTATTTTGCTTCGTTGAAGGAATTTGTTATACGTGCATGTATTGAGCTTGTTGCCAAAACATTTTTTGAGATTCTGCCAATAAATTAGGATGTCTTGAGATCAATTTGTCTCCATTTCCTTGCTTGTGTGTCAAAACCCAATTTTTTATCCTCCTTTTCTTATACTTCAAATCAGTGATATCAATCTCGTTTTGTTTCTACCGAAACATTACATACCAATCAAAAAAACAAGACAAAATAGCATCATTAAAAAGAAAATCATGTTTTCTTATTATTTGAATTTCACTGATTCTAATTTTTATAAGATCATGTTTTCTACTCTAAGAATTAATAATTTATTATATTTTTATAAATGTTTTTTTTATATTACACAAAAACTCGGAAATTTAATTGAGATATACATAACACAACGTGAACACCCAGTTATAGAAAAATATATATCAACATGACAAAATAATAATAATAAAAATAAAAATACTTGTAAAGAATTAGGAAAACAAAGTGGTTTATGTTTTATTTATAGTTATTAAACTAGTAATAGAAATTTACAATCTAGTTTTGGATCAAATTTCAAGTTATATAACTTGTTTTTAATAAGCTAGTTAATCTTAAGAAAGTTTTAAGAAAATAAAATAACACCGTTTTAATAAAAATATAATTCATCAACTTATAATTCCTTTTTCGTAGTGTCATGATTTTTATTTTTGAATGTTTTTTTTAAATGTGTCTGGGTATTAACTTAATATTTTTTTCATGTTTTTAATTTTTTTTAAGTGAATATATATTCTCTTAGTTTTTTTTTCATATAAAAAGAAAATTAAAAAATACTAAAAAGAATAAAAAATAAACCGACTTGTAATTAAAATCTTCAAATAATTTTTAGTTTTCAAGTAACTTTCCAATAACAATAGTATTAAAAATTAAAATCAAAATTAAGAGTATAGATATATAAATAAAAATAAAAAATAAAAACTATTACAAAAAAAACCAAAAAAATTAAAAATATCAAAACTAAATCAAAAATAAAAAAAGTAAAAAAAAATACATATATTAAAAAAAAGTACAAAAACAATTGTCGTTTTATTACAAGACGGGATCTACACTATCCCACTAGATTGACAATTAAGGCCTTAATTACTCTTTAAATTTTAATTATATTTGTTAAATTAATATTTGAATTTTTTCATATATATAATTAATTAATTATATATGAATAGTAAAATCACAAAACAGCACTCCAAAACCGAAACATTCCTTACCAATAGAAAAAACGAAATTCCAACCGAAGCGAAATTGAGAACCTTGCTTCAAATAAAAACATAAATTCTAAAAAAATATATCTTTTAGTAAATTTAGTCAATTTTAAATAATTTTTTTGTTTTGGCTATTTTTATTAATTTTTATGCATTTAGAAATAATCATAAAATAAATAAGTACAAAAGAAAAAATAAAATTACAAACATAGCTAGAGTTGAAATTGGACCAAAATTTGAGAATAAAGGGCAAAATTTGAGTTTGAGAAATTTTGGATCACAACTGATGAAGAGGTTAGAGAAAATAGCTTAATTTAGTTTAATTTAACTAAAATTAAAACTAATTGCAATTTCAAGGATGAGTTTGAAACAAATAGCCAAGAACTCATAAAGGTTATATGAGTTTCTAAAAGATGTTTTTTTTTTTCTATAATAGCATTTACACTGCTATGTTCTAAGAAGTGTGGTGTGGTGACAAAGGGCTGAAAATCTGTATAGCAGATATTGAGTTCGAGTTAGAACGTGCACTTCTTGTAAGAGTCTGGGACAGCCGGAGCTTTAGTCACTCACCTAGACCCACAAAATACGTTTTTCAGAGAGTAAGGTTTCCTCAAATTCAAAAAAAAAATCTACACTGCTATGCGGATTGCTAGATTTTTATATATCAAAAATATTGATCTATGACCCTGATTTGGGCCAAATTTGTTTTTTTATATATATTTAATGCATTGTTTTAGATTTTATGGCCATTTTCTTTGTATTTTATTTTGTTTTCTAGTTGTGGTTGGAGTAGAATTTTTGTACTAAGGTTTTGTAAACTTTATTGATCCATATTTTCTCTTAAGAAAGAATGAAGTTGTAAACTTGAGGTTCACATCTACCCCTCTTTTTCTCATCATTTTTTTTATGTTTTGTGTTATTTGTTGTTCTTAGCTTCCTCTCGCATCATTTTTACTATTGCAAGTAGAAGAAAAATCCAATCTTTGAGGATCAAAACTATAGGATTCAACACCAAAGAATTTTTTTTCTTTCAAAGACAATATTTTCATTTTGTTTTTCAATTATGTTCAAACACTCTTCCATTTGAGCTTTAATTTTGGATCTTATTTACATTTGTTGCCTCAAGTTTGTAATATATTTTTTTTGGTAAAAAAAATGTAAAGAGATACATGTTTGAACACGAAAATCTATCTTAGATGTACCTTCCATTGTTAGGATTGAATGCTTGCAAAATACATACATGCAAGGATTGGGTCTAGTTACGAAGATTAAAAAACTTTGTGTGGCGGATAGGAAGCTAGTTAGGAAGACTAATTCTTTTTTAAGCTCTTTGTTAGTTGTTTTTATGAAGCCCACCAATTTACATTATGAAGCATTCACAAAGGTTTTTTTTTAATTTAGATCTTAATTAATATCCCTTCTTATATTATTATTATTATTATTATTATTATTATTATTATTATTATTATTCCTTTCAACTTATGTAAATAAACTTCATTTATGTCACATATTTATGAAACTAAAAACCATTTTTCTTATCTACAAAATTAACCTTAAAGATTAAGGTCCTCTTTCTTTTTTTTAACAAAAAAAAATATTTTTTTATGTTTATATTATAAATAGTGGTATATTTTTTATATATATTTCTAGTCTCATGATAATTCAAATGAGATTGGTTTGATTTTTCTTCAATTTGTTCCTCTTATATTTTATACATGTTAGTTCTATTTATATAATATTTATAAAACAAAAAAAAAATATTATTATAAATGTTAGTTAGCCTCTAAAATAAATGAAAATATATAGAAGAAAAATTGATGTAAAGTATATGCATATACATGTATCTTTTGCTTCAACTATAAATATTAGTTTCTCGCTTTAGTATTAACTAGTTAATTACCCCCACTACGTTGCGTGTCGAGCAAATATTTTATATGATTGTTGGGATTGAAACAATTAATAGATTTTGCTAGTTCAAAAATAAAATATAACATCTATACATACAAGGTTTGATATAATGACACATTAACACATCCTATTATAACAATAACAACATCGAAGGCTTAACATCTAAAAATATCATTACTATTACTGCTAAAACAATAAAAATTAATAAATTATCCCAAGGAAAAAAATCAAAAACATTAACAAAAGAAGAAACAAAAAAATTATTATTATTATTATTATTATTATTATTATTATTATTATTATTATTATTATTACTACGTTAATAATGGGGGGAAATTCAATCAAAGAAAATAAAGGTCAACAACTTTAGCAAAAGAGCAAACAAAAAATGAAAAAAAATATTATTAGCTAAAAAAAATCATTTGACGTGAAAATAAAAATAAAAAAAACTAATAAAAAACAACCAAAAGAAAGAACAAAAAAAAAACATAAGTTGAAAAAGAAAAAAAATATAAGCAGGAAAAAAAATGATTCAAAGGAAAAAAAAACAAAAAAAAAAAAAAAAAGCATAAAAGGTCACACGCAGAGTTCGAACCAATGACCCTGCTTAGGAAACAACACCTTATCCACTGAGTTACAGTCGCTTATTCGTATCTTACTATGAAAAATAATTAAAAAGCAGTAAATTGACGAACCGACTGACCCGAAAACTGAACAACACTATTGTAATCAAAAGTGATTTGTCTCATAAGTTACAGTAACTGAACCATGATCTCTTTTAGTATATAGTATAATATAATAGTTTCTATGACCAACTACGTGGTTGAAGTTTTTTTTATTTAATATTTCAATATTAGATTTAATTAAGAATTAGACTTCATAAAATAATTTAATTTTGCATTCTAAGATTTATCCTGATTTTATGACATGGATCATAAGTTTAGTCGATTGCTGTGTTTTTTTTGTAATTTTAACTTTCAACATAAATTATAGATTGATTGAAAATTAAATTTTATAATTTATTTGAATTATTTCTATAAAGTTATTATAGTTTTATGATTCATATTTGATAAGTTAACTCAAATTTACTCCGGCTAAGTTTTGTAGTTAAATGTTCTTAGTTTTCTATAGTGCTATTAGATCTAATGACCTTATCTTAAGTTATTAAATTAACTTGAGATTATTTAAATTTATCTAATATATAATCATTTCAATATTTAAAAAATATTTTTTATTTTATTTTTTAAAATCCAACTATGTTTTTATTGATTGAGTTTATTTTTGAATTTGTCAAGTCAACAAAATCACATTAGATCAATCCTCGAATAATTTAATATTTTGTTTGGATAAAAAACACATTAACATCAAATAGTGGGGTTAAACACAAAAGTTACAAAGCTTCCAAAATTATTTTGTTAATGGCAAGATATAGAAACAGTTGAAAACCTAAGCAAGGTTAGTGAATCAAACTACACTAAGATTGTTAGCACTACAACAGGAAGACATTACTAAAGAATTGACGCTTTTTTACAGAGCATTCGCGTTTTAGGAATGTATATATCCACGTTGCGGCAAGTGTACAATTCCATGAGAAAGCCAATGTCAATGTATCAATTGAGAACCATAGCAATTTTCTTGTTAAGCCGCCAAAAATTATCACCAAGCCACCTAGCTTTTGGCAATGACTGATTATAAAACCTTTTAACAAAGATGTTTATCCCGATACACATTGGATGAAATGCACAAGTTCCAATCAAGCATGAAATCGACACATCTATCAACATTTAGAGCAGAAACCATCAGCCAAAATGCTATCAGAATTGAGCACCGCGGGTCACATCAATGTGGCATGGAGAATGTTGAATAAATTAAGCATGCCCACCAACTAAGAATCCTTGTTAAAACTCGATCCACATTTTAAAAAATTATGGTAGAATCTACAGGATGGAAACAAAAAAAAAATTGAACCCAGTTCAAGATGAAACAGCAAAATTCCCAGTTTCCTCAAAAATTCACTTGACAGGGTCTAACCTCTACTTCTTCTCTTCCTTCTCGGCTTCTGCAGCCCTCTTCAACCTGGCACCAACATGGCGTGCGTTTGTACGCTCCACACGGAGCTTGTCATAAGCCTTGAATGACTTCATCTCCTCAGTGACCTTCACAAGCTCCACGGATGGCTTCTCAAGTGCAATAGGCATAAAACATCCTTGTACTTGAGTAGCAGTTGCCAGTTCCTCAGGAGCAGAATCACCAGCCTGCAAGAATACATGTATAAAAATGAAATTCCACGTAGAAAACCAGTCAGTCAACATATTAATCACACATATCCAAGAAAATACCTTGAGCTTGCGAGCATGTCTTGGGAAGACAACCAATTTGGCCTTGTATGTTTTCAGCCTCTGAATGTTAGTCTGGAGTCCCTCCAAGGAGCGATTCCTGCGACGGTGATCAACTGCAATTCCTATTGTAGGAGCAAGTTTCTTTGGAATACCAGCTGCCTGGAGAGGGAAAAGGAATTGGGTTATTCATCCTACAAAACTAAATAAAAGTATCCATGGATGCCATAGAACAGCAGGTATCCAATATTACATAGAAGGTGAAAACAATTCCCAAGACCTTTACAAGGCTGAAAACAAATTCACAAAGACATGTGTAATGAATACGAAAAAGCACATATATATACATCTCCAATTACTGTTATTACAAAACACTTCAAGTACAATGGGAAACCCAACTAACCTTGAGTTCTTCAAGAGAAAAACCCCTACCAGCTCTCACTTTCATGTTATACTTCAAAGTCTGGCCATGTACAACAGGTCGAAGAGGTCCGGCAGTAGGACGAGGAAAGATTTTGACCGCCTTCTTCTGACGAGCTACAAATGATTTCATAGATAATGCAGAAATGAATATTGTTAATAAAGTATTTCCAAATAAGGACCCTAGAAACAATGGGAGCAGCACGTGTATATAGGGACCAGAGATGGGCAAGTCCCATTACAAAATAAAGGTAAAGTAGAAGCTACTCACCAATGCGTCTGCGAGTCTTTCGAGCTGGTTGGTTAAACCATGTCTTGACATAATTTTGCCAGTGCTTCTTGAAGTGCCCATTTGGCACAACATTGTTATGCTTAACCATGTCTTACCTAAAAGAGTATATGAGTTAGAGTTAGAAAAATGACAGTCCGTACCATTCAGAAAGTGATAGGAATCAAGCTGAAAGCATAAAAAAGGTAAGACTTAAGCTAACTATAATACAACAAAAGTACAATCTCAATTAGTTTCTATTGAAACACCATGAGCACTTAAGTTAACCAATATAAGTCTTCCTATTCATTCATAGATGGAAATAAGAAACCAAGGAAAGCATTCAACGGCAGGCTGCGAAGAAAGCAAAAGCGAGCAGCAAATAACTCATAATCACTATAGCCACTTCCACGCTCATTAGAAGAAACTTAAAATTCTAACCTGGACGCGCAATTGTTCAATCATTCCAAAAATTATGGGCTCGTCACAAGAATTGAGAGCTTAAATATTGAGCTGAAACTAGCAGTTAAAATCTCTCCAAACATTTTTTTTCTCATCATTTTATTAGACAACAACAAGCCACGCATCAAAATCAAAGCAGCAGGGCCGATAAAATCGCATAATAACTAAAGAGGTTTCATTTGTATCTATTTAACCTTTCATTTTATCAGTAGCCAAACATGTAGAGTACATAAAGGAAAAAAACTTAAGATCCAATAATGTTCTTCGTCCGGAAAGCAAACAAAATACAAGACAAAGATTACTCCAAGTTCTGGGTTACTTGCAAAACACAAAAAACACCAACATAAGAATTCAACAGCTCAAGCGTGTGAAAACGTAAAATCGAAACTCAAGTGAAAGGGAAGAAGCTAGGAGATGCGAAGGGAGAGATACCTGTTACAGAGAGAGGCGCGGCTGTCAACGAGGGATGAAGGCTGTGCGGTTTTTCAAGGGTTTGTGTAAAAATGAAAGACCTATTTCTGGGGCCCTAGGTTATGGTTTTGGGGATCGGTTAGCGACTCTCTTCGACGAGCTCTTCGGAGTTATCGAATTCGGCCCAGTTCACCGTAATCCTTTGGAAACTTGGAAGGTGTGTGTTTTACTCTTCAGGGTCCAGGTTGAGGTTTGGGTCAATCCTAAAACAGGCCTGGTTAATTTTTAGCTAGGCTCGAGTTTTGGTTGCAGGTGGCCGGATTATAAAACAGTAGACAGATACAAAGATAAGAGAGAAAACCAAACTTATAACTCACAAAAAACAAATATAAGATTATCTTCACTTATAATTTTGTTACAAATTTGTATTTATTTGTTAAAAAAGTAGATTTAGAATTAACTAATAAAATATCACAAATTACTCTATGAGTACCATCAAAAATATCCTTAAAATTAACAAGTTCTAAATTTATTCACTAATTTCAAGTTCATAATAAAACACCAAAAAACATGAAACAACATTAATTTCAATTAAATGTCAGAAACCATAAAAAAAAAATAGAAATCCTAATCTTGATTTGAAAACAAGAACTTTGCATGGTTAAAGTTTTCAGGTTTGGGTGAATACTTTTTATTAAATAAAATAAAGTCAAATTTATACATTATAAGGTTAAAGCTTATATAACATTATTTCTCATTTATCGAGTCAGCATATCTACTATCAAAATAGAAAATATAGAGCAGACAAACCATTCTTTAATCAACTCTCAAGATGCTTAAATGGATACCTTGCCAGCTATTCATATAAGGACTCTGATAGGAAAGTTCAAATTATTTTATATACTAAAAAAATTCATCATCAAAAGGAAGATGAAAAGCAATTTCGTTAAAATACAAGTTTGAAGACTCTCTTTTTCTAGATCTATGGTAAGAGTTTGAGATTTCATTATATGACTCAAATTCAAGAATATGATCAAAGATTAGATCTTATTATGTAATTTCTACCTAACAAAGATTGGGAGACTACTCATCTTCATCTGACTTTGACTCTCAAATGTCAATCATGACCACTAATTCATTACTTTTTAAAGATCATATCCATCAAATGTCTCTTAAAATTGAGAAGATGAAAGGTCCATTGAGGAAATGGATGATCAAATCGCTAAGTAGATGGACCAATTAAAAAAAACCACATGCTAAAAATACTAGAAAATTGGAGGTCTGTTTAGAAATAATGATCATCATCAGTATCCTTGGGAAAGCTAAGATGCTCCTAAAAAACTACTAAAACAAGAGCAACATAATTGAATAGTCATGGAAAATGCCCTTATAAACAATGTTGGATCATTAATTAGCCCATTTCCTCTCCAACAACAACAAGATATGATTATAGTCATTATTCACGCCTAGTATATAGGTTCTCCCCAATCTTCTTTTATGTATGTCAAGTCATACATTAAAAACAAATTTGAATATTCATTTATGTGCATACAGACTAATGATAAAGGTTAACTAGTATTGATATTGATTAGTCATCCATATTTATGAAGGTTAATGATATTACTGTAGTTGATATTGATTAGTCATCCATGTGTGTAAAGGCTAATAATATTGGTGGTGCCAATATTGATATTGATTAGCTATCCACATGTGTTGAGGCTAATGATACCAATTCATCTGGTATCAACATTGTTGTTATTGTCCACATATATGAAAGCTAAAGTTTGAATAACAAGGAAAGAATTTAAAATTAGTCTTCAGAAATCAAGTGGGGAAACTTGTTGTGATAAACTATGATACATATTATGAATTTAAAACAAGATTATATACATGTTATGCCTTAAGAAGAATTATATACAAAGCCTCTTTTAAATAGAAAAAAAAAAAGATTTTGATGAACAAATTAATGTTGAGGGTTAATACATGAAAGAAAATTAGTTATAATGGCAAGGACCAAGAAATGTTCCAAAGCTTGAGTTATAAATAATAAAACGAGTTAAAGGACTTGGACAACGTAGAACAAGGAGTACATTTACCAAAATGAATTGAAAAGTACATGGTTAATATTATTATTTAACCTAGGCATGAATTAGTTAATCGAAGAGTACATTTACCCATGGTATGAATTTCATGATAGAATATGTTGAGACTAATGTTATTATTTACAAGTAAATTTAAAATTAGGATGATGTTTCAAATTGAGCTCTCTTGTTGAGGGGATCTCTATAATTGTTTTTTGTTAAAATATATAATTCATCACTTTAATAAAAAGGAAAACCCTTATAATATGGATAATGATATGAAATATGGAAAATAAATGACAAAAAAATAGATATTGAAATCGAGTGGTGGAATAGAGTGACATGATATATTAAACATCGATTTGGGTTATGAAAATGGATTTATGGTAACAAATGGAAGGGATTTATTTGTCATGAAAAGAACCTCTAAATATATATAGTGATGTAAGGCACAAGATGGTAAAAAAAAAAAAGAAGGAAACATTGAATGAATATGAATAGGTTGATGAAATCATAACCAAAGTAAGTTTAAATTTAGTGTGTGAAATAGAGTTCAGGAACCTATAAGTGGATTAAGATATGGTCTTAAGTATCAAATAGGATGGATATAAGTCTTAAGCTAAAGTTATTGAAATTATTAAGAAATACAATTAGCTTAAAGTAATGGTTAGGATTAAAGGAAAATAAAAAATGTTCCTATAATTGATGAAATTGTGATCCAATCTTAATGTAATGAGTTAGAAAAACAATATAGATTAAATATGCATACGAGAAGCTAGATAATTTTGAAAACCCATATAATTGTTCTAGAAAAGTTTAATATAAGTAAGAAAAATATTAGTTAAAATTGGTTTTGTTTTTCATTTCTATGCAAGGATTTTCAAAGAAAAGTTAGATCTTCGATACTAGTTAGAGACATGTTGTGTAATGTTAATTAACTATCCTAACATCAACAAACAAAACAGAGTGAGCATCTAGTTGGATGTTTAGCATCATCATTGAATATTATAGTGTTATTTTCAATTAACTCAAACACGCATTTATCAAGTTTTTTATTAACTATTTGTTGCACCCTTAAACCCATTTTTAGAATATATATAGTACTTATGGGATATATAGTATTTACTAGATAGAGACATGTTGTGTAATGTTAACTAACTATCCTAACATCAACAAACAAAACAGAGTGAGCATCTAGTTGGATGTTTAGCATCATCATTGAATATTATAGTGTTATTTTCACTTAACTCAAACAAGTGTTTATCAAGTTTTTTATTAACTATTTGTTGCACCCTTAAACCTATTTTTAGAATATATGTAGTATTTACGGGATATAAACCTACACCATAAGATAACTATCAAAATTTCCTATTTTATAAAAAGCGTGAAGATAGTTTCGAAGTTAATTTAGATGCAAACACAGATGTATCTAAGGAAAGTAAGTGTATAAACAACAAGATAAAGTATAGACAAACAAATGAAGTTTTTGAATGTATCTTAAAACGAAGAATATAAGAAAAGAAAGAATAATAGCTTAATAATCATTGCAAAAATAGGATATTAAATGTCAATGAGGAATTGTGTGTACTCTAGGACATCAATTATTATTCCTATCACAAGTAATAGGATGCATATTTCTCTCTCAAACTCAAAGACTACAATGTAAGAAAATAAAGTTTTGAACAAAACCATTTACTTTATAAACTAAACGAATTGAAAGGAAATTAACAAAATCCAATGGCAAGTTTAAGCGAAAAGACGTTAACATATTTTTTTTAAAAAGCCATTTCATTTGTTGTATGTTCAATTTTGATCCCTTGATTTTTATTTTTTTCTCAAACAATAATATCATATTGTTTTTTGTGATATTAAACACCAACACGGTAGTGAGTTTTTTTTTTTTAAAATTGAGATAACTATATAAAAAATAGAATAAAACAAATTATCAACTTCAAATCTCAATTAATACAATATTAAAGTATATATTTGAAAAGAAAAAAAATCAATGACTGAAGATGAAAAAAAAGAAGAAGAAATAAAACCTCATTTGATATTTTTATTTTTTTGCAAGCAATAAAACTATTTTTGTTTTTGTAAAATCAGCATCAATTCAATATTAAATTTTTTTTTCATGACTATGATACCACATGAGAGACACACTTAATCAACAAAATAAAAAATAAAAAATAAAAAATAAATGATTTGTAGAAAAAGAAGAAGAAGAAGAAGAAGACGACAATAAAAAAAACAGAGAAACCGTGCTTAACCACATTAATTCTCCTCGCAGTCTACCATGTGCCCCTGAAATCATTTAATTTAATGGAGATTATAGATTCTATACCTGTAAAAAGACATATTTTGCAAACGAGCTTTCGCTGTAAACCAGAAGTGAACCTCAACTGTGACCGAAAGGGCAGCATTTTTATGGCGAATAAGTTTGGGTTCCAAACCAAGTTTACATCTTGATTATCAAGAGCAGCAACTTCTCAATTCTTCGAAGGAAAAGGGATTCACAAACCACAATGGAACATCACTTCACAACATGTTTGTGAGCTCCATCACCTAAGCAGATTGCGTGAAAAGGTACAGTGATCAAATGTTTGCTCATCTGACTTGGATCATTCATGGGGAACCCATTCAGCAGTTTCGTTGGATATGAAAGAATTTCTCATGGGTCGGCATGAATATTGTTTTAATTCAAACACGATTTAGGAAGAAACTCCCTTGTGCCACACAACTTTTCCAAACTCTATCACAGCATAGGCCTTTCTCTTCTCACAAATTCAGATGCACAACACAGACCAAACGTTTAGACAAGGCACTCAGAATTCTAGACATTGTAACCCCCAGACGAACCGCCCCAGCAAATGGCCAGAACCATATTCGTCTCATTCAGGACATTTTACAAACACATTCAAATAGAACAAGTGAACAACGTTTAAGAAACGATCTCATACCTCCGAACTCAGATGTTGGAGACTTCAGCGTGTTTGATGAAATTCTTGAATCTTTATTTATAAACAACGAAGAAGCCTCTAATGCTACGAGCTTGAGTTTCGATGCGAGTGTTTTGTCGAATGCTGTGAGTTCTTGTGCGTCCACGCGGGATCTTCGCAGTGGTATTCAGTATCATTGCTTGGCAATAAGTACTGGCTTTATCGCCAATGCTTATATTGGAAGTTCTCTGATTACTTTTTATGGCAAATGCGGCGAGTTAGATGATGCTTACAAAGTGTTCAAAGAAATGCCTGTGAGAAATGTGGTGTCATGGACAGCCATCATTTCTGGGTTTGCACAGGAATGGCAAATTGATATGTGCTCACAGCTATATTGTTTAATGAGAAACTCAACACTGAAACCCAATGATTTCACATTTACTAGTCTTTTGAGTGCGTGCACTGGTAGTGGAGCTCTTGGGCAAGGTAGAAGTGCTCATTGTCAAATAATTGAAATGGGTTTTGTTTCATATTTGCATATAGAAAATGCTCTTGTATCAATGTACTGCAAGTGTGGGAACGTAGAGGATGCATTTCACATATTTGAGAACATGGTTGGCAAAGATATCGTGTCATGGAACTCAATGATTGTTGGCTATGCTCAACATGGACTAGCAGTGCAGGGGATTGGGCTTTTTGAAAGGATGAAGAGTCAAGGGGTGAAACCTGATGCCATTACTTTTCTTGGTGTTTTATCTTCATGTCGACATGCAGGTTTTGTTGAAGGAGGGAGGAATTTCTTCAATTCAATGGTTGAATATGGCGTGAAGCCACAGCTAGACCACTATTCATGCATAGTTGATCTTCTTGGTCGTGCTGGATTACTGGAGGAGGCTCGATATTTTATTGAAAGGATGCCCGTATCTCCCAATGCTGTTATATGGGGTTCCCTATTATCTTCCTGCAGGCTTCATGGGAGTGTTTGGATTGGCATACAGGCTGCAGAGAACATGCTGTTGCTGGAACCAGAGTGCGCTTCTACCCACTTGCAGCTGGCAAATTTGTATGCCTGCGTGGGATTCTGGGATCAGGCAGCTAGAGTGAGAAAATTGATGAAGGATAGAAGACTTAAAACAAATCCTGGCTGCAGCTGGATTGAGATCAAGAATGAGGTTTATAGATTTAGAGCAGAAGACTGTTCAAACAATAGAGTAAGTGAAATACATAATGTTCTGGACTGGCTGGTAGATCACATGATAACTTTAGGACGTGCGCCTGAAATGCAAGAGGTCGGTGAAGTTATACACGATAATGTGTGTCCATAAGCTCCCATCTTCATCAGTAATACGCATCATGCAAAATTACCTTTTTGTGTGTACTTGTGTTAATGCCTTGTTTCTGGGAGCACGGCGATGCCAAGACAAAAACCTGGGTTCTAGGTGGGTGGCCAGCGATGGATTCTGCCATGGCGACAAGATTTTATGTCCAAGACATTGAGAAGTGAAAACACTTGTTTTTGCAGCAAAAGAAGGGAGCTTAATTTGATCGCTCTCAACCTTCATGGAGTTAGTTGCTTGTCTTTCAAGCATGCTGATCTTTTTTCCACCATCTTCCAATAAAACTGCGCTTATTAATGGTTTTCAGTCTTGTTTTTTGAAGGCTTCACATCGTCCAAATTGGATTTGGAATACTTAAGGTATCTTATAATTCACATTTCCATTCTTCCATTCCTATGCAGCATACCAAAATTCATTATGGTGTCTAATTTGGGCACTTCCATTGAGAAAGGGGATGGCTGAACAAGTTTGTTTGCCTCAGGTAACATCTTGGGAGATGATTCTCCGTCATTGTGTATCGTTTTATGCCGGTTATAAAACAAACAAGAGGCAAAGATGGTTTTCAATTTTTTTTCCTCTAGTTTTTTTGTCCAAATATCTATTGTAACCAACTAGCTAAGCCACGCGTGGCTATTCTTCTACAAACTAGAAACCTCCTAGCTTGATCCGCACGTAACCTATCCACTTTTAACTTTTTTTAAAGACATAAATTAAATGATACGCTGTAAAACCAGTGATCCTTTCAATTCCCATCAACCCTAATTTCCTTCTACCCCGCCCTTTCCTTTACCCTAATTTCCCCTTTTTACACGACAATTGCCCTTTTATAGGCACTCTCTTGTCCTCAAGGAAGAAATCTAGAAATATGATGCAGAAGTCTTCCAAGTATTCGCAAGTGGCTTCTGTTGGTGGCATTGGTGGTAGTCCTTTTCAAAGCATAAAAATTTGGGTGACAACAATATAACATACTGTTTGGGGTTGCAACTTAGGCTCATCAGCCATATCAAGTAATTCCTCGTATACTCTCTCGTCTCCAATATGTTTTTTTGAGTTATGAAACATGAAAGAGAGGATGGATAGAGGCAGTGGTAGACAATTTCAATTTGTACATCACTACATTTATTCATGCAATAACTTTATATGACCTATGATACT
This sequence comes from Salix purpurea, assembly GCA_027405865.1. NCBI lineage: Eukaryota > Viridiplantae > Streptophyta > Magnoliopsida > Malpighiales > Salicaceae > Salix > Salix purpurea. Next base: position 5,747,133 of record JAOWLH010000002.1, on the reverse strand, counting down.
TAACATATAATATATGGAATGATCTCTGATCTTAGTCTATATCTTTTTGATTTTATATATACTTAGTCTCCAGTGTTGATTGTTCTTTTGTTTTTTCTTTTATCTCTTAATTGAACCATTATGTGTTGAGTTGCACTTAAATTACTCTTAAGTACTTTGGACATTCATTTCTTATTGCTTAGATACTCAAAGGTTTAGATGGTTTTATAAGGACTTTTCTATCAAAGTTTTGTGTAGGGGTAGACAACACGCCACTCTAGAAAGATGGTAGTCTGTTGGGGTATAATGTGGTCAAGCTTATGTAATGTTTTGGGTAGTGGATGGCTTTTATGTGAGTAGTTTGTATCAAAACTTGGTTGGTAATTTTACACGAGTTTGGGTGATTTTGTCCGTAAGCAATGGTGTTTTCCTATAATCTAGCTAGATTGTAGGCTTTTTTAAGTGATTTAAGCTCAAACATTTTAACCAAGTTTTTTATTTTAATTTCCAAGCCCTCGATGAAAAACAACAGAGCTTATATTCTTTGAGATGTTAGCCTTATTCCACAATATATTAAATTCTTATATGTATGTCTCCAGTTCTCCTGTTTGTCTCAGCTCAACCTGCTCTTTCAATGGGTCTTTTGACCCTCAAATTTAGCATATAAAGCCTCCACATACTTGTTCCAAGAGACTTCACAGATTCCTCAACTCCTTGTAAAATTCTAGTGCCAATACAAAGTTATTCCATCAAAATAACAGGAAGCTAATTTGAGTTTCTCCGACTCTTCTATATCTTCTACTTCAAAGAACTGGTTACACTTACAGAGCCACTCATGAATATCCTTAACTTCAAAAACTAGGAAATCCCTCTTAGGGCTATGCACTCTGTGATGGTTAAATCCTCCTTCACAACCAAAATAGTTCTTGATCATAGTTTCATCTCCAGGAAAAGGGTTGTCTTTCTAGATTTGTGCTTGTTTCACCAGTTGATTTTTGCAAGGTTTGTAAGATGGAAGCCTGCATAAGAACCAAAAAACGTCATCACCTGCTCATAATTCTCCTTTTGTTCCTTGTTGACAGTTTTGAGGGATCTTTCAAGTTGCTTGAGCTCTTAAGACCAAGTGATTGAGGTCGTTTCTCAAATCCAAAGAGCTGAAGCTCTAATACCACTTGAAGCAAATATAGTTGGAATGATGAAATACAAAGTTGGAGAATAATAAAGTTAGGGATCTCCCGGCGATGCCATCATTTTTAAAGAAGCAAGAAAATTAGAGACTAGTCAATAACTTGAGTGAGTGTAATAAGCTTAGTTAATAATTTAATAATATGATAAAAATCATTGACAGTAAATAAAATGATAAAAAAAACTAGCAACAATTAAATATAAAATATAAGCTGTCAACATCATACTCAAAATGAGAAGAAAGAGAAGTTAATTGGAGGCTCACAATTGCTTCGTCATAGACACTGCCCCACCATGACAAAGAGATCATCAAAAGGGTTGTAATGTCACTACAAGGTACAAAGTACAAGCAGGTTGCACAACGATACCAGAAAAGATTGCATGCACCGTCAGAGCAATAACTTAATAAGGAAACCAATTAAAATATCATAAATGAGCATTTCATGCTTATATTTAATAAATTAATTTAATTTGATAAAAAAAGATTTCTCTAAGAAAATGTTAAATTTGGCAAAGAATGACAGATTAAAGGACTTAAGATAACCCAGGTGATTTTCTATTAAAAACAAAAAAAAAAAAATAATAGAGTCTAATCTCTATTTAAATAAATATCAAGGATAAAATTCTTTTAAAAAATAAGCAACTTTTGTGAATCTTCTAAACCTAGGTTAGTCCCTCAAACTCACAGCATATAAAATTGTAAGCACAAATTCAATCAGGAAACTCAATTTTCAATCAAGAAACTCAATTTTCAATCAACTTAATATGGATGGATGAAATCAAAAAAAAGAAATATCAATTTAAAAATTTGTCAATGTAAAAAATAATTATAAATCAAAAGAATGAGATTAGGTAGGAAAAAAATTGGAGGGTGAAATTATAAGAAAACTTCAATTTTAAACACCATCTCAAATAAAAAATACAAAACAGCAATCAGAATAATAGAGATCAGTTCTAATAGATAAAAAAAATAATTTAATTGAAGAAAAAGACCCTAATTCTATAAATTATTTCAAAAAAAAAAAAAGCATGGACCAAGTTTGAAGGAAAACAATTTAAAGGGTCGCTTTCAAGATTCGAAGAGTTATGTGTTAAAATCAAAAAGGAACGAAAAAAGGTTATCGGTGCCAAATTGAAGGTCCATTCACCTCAGGAGCTATTTAGGGATGAAGGTACCCTCGAGACTCTTCGACTGTCATCCTGAAAATTATTGTTTGCCCACCACATATCACCCCACATTCCAACCAAACAACACACGAACTAGCCTTATATTGGTGCCTCCAATTCACATCTCAATTAAAATTTATTATTAAATGATCAAATTGTCTCTAAGTTAACTTGATTATAACAAAAAAAAGCAGAAAAATATATATATATAAAAAAAAACCTCTAAGTGTGAGTTAATTTTTTTTTTTACTTACAAGGGTATATTAGTTATTTTTTCATATTTAAAAAATAATAAAAAAAAAATATCTAAGGCCCTGGAGCCAGTTTAATATTTTTTACTTTCAAGTGCTTTTTATCATGAAAAACAATTTGATTTACCATTGATTAATCTACAACTGATCAATGAATCCTAAGAAAAAGACCAAACTACCATCAAAATTATATTATGGAATGAAAAATATGTCATTAAATTGTTAAGATAAATGATAATTTTTATCTGTGCACACAACAACTTCACTGGATTTTTTTTAATATAATAAATCTAAAATACCGGAGCTCATCAACTATTTCACTTTGTCCCTTGTGGTTTTAAAATATACTAAAAAAATCATTAAATTTAACCACAATAAAGTATAACACATTGGGATATAACAACCCACCGTCCAGGATCCCAACGCCCCGCGTCAACTCTCCACAATTAATTAAATAAACGACAAGGTCATGCACTAAGAACTGCGTGGAATTGATTTTTAAATATACTTTTTAAAATGTATTAAATAATATACATATATATTTAAAAAAATATCTTTAATATTACCATCGATGGGGTATTTCTTAAAAATTATTTATTTATTACAGGGGTAGAGTTAACTTATGCCTTCGGTTCGTTTATATCTTCTCGGGGAATCTTGTGTGCGACCAAAACAAAAGAATCCACGGACTGTGGCCCCTCATATCGCTATCCTCACGTGCCAGAATTACTTTATTGAAGAGATGCTGACAAATTATTCCAATAATTGTTTCTAGCCTGTCTATATGTTGTTGCCATATTGTTCCAATTTAGTTTTTAGCTTAAGAAAATGCATTAGCTTTGTAAATGTATGGAAGTTTTTTAATTAATGAGTGAGTTTAATAATAACATATTATATGAACCAATATATTTGATCTCATGATGTGGGGTGTTTTCTAATTTTTTTTAATACAATTGTAAGACAATAAAAATAAATGTTCATAAAAATTAAAACAACATTAAATACTATACAAAATGTAATTGTTAATATAAATTATTCTTTTTTTGTTATTAATATATTCTTTTAACAAAAAAAAATATCTTTCTTGATCTATTTTATTTATTGAATATAAACTATAAGAAATTAAAATCAACATTTATAAAAAATATCTCTTTGATTAAATCTTTTTTACTACAAAACATAAAAGAAATTCCTATGAACCCCTGCAAGCTCATTCTAACAATAAAACACGTTCTAATTGATATAAATTTTTTTTAAAAAAAAACAACTTATTATCTTTGATGTATTTTTTTGACATTATTGAAGATGGTAATCACCTCTATTGAGTTTTTCAACCAAAGCTAAATTCATATACATGAAAATCAAAGTTATTAATAGGTAGAATCTAGTTGCCAAAGAACTTTCTCTCTCCTCAATCTTTTTTTTCATGAGTTCACTTTTCATTTCTCAAGATCTCGAAACTAAAATACAAAATAACTAAGTTTGAGACCTGATAAAAAAATCCAAACATAAGAGATCAAATGTAATTTTTTTTTTAAAAAAAAAACAATGGACAAGAGTGTAGACTAATAAGCATCTTGAACGTCAAACATAGGAAAAATGAAATAAACTTTTGTTAATGTTGATTTTGGTCTTGCTCTTAAAATATTGTGAATAAATTGCAATAAAATATTGTGAATAAATTGCAATAATTTAGCAAGGATTGAGTTTTATACAAACTAAATCTTTAACCAATAAAACTAACTATGACAAATAAGGATTTTAATTTTAGTTTTAGTTTTTAAATTACATTACAAAGTGTTTTGGAATTGAAAAATGAGATTACAGAGTTTCCTCTAATTTTTTTTTTTTTTTTTTTGGAGTTGGAAATCTACACCATGGAGCAAATCAGTAGCATCACGGCTAAAATTAAATAAAAAGGTTTAAAATAATAATAATAAAATATTCGGATTGAATGTACCTGTGCCGTACTCAGAAAACACGAAATTTGCCACTTGCGAAAATAGTTTCGATGATCCACATATATTCATTCCTCTGATAGGGACTCCACGAGATGCCTCCGTACTACTAGGGGGAGGTCGTTTCTGCCATCATATGGACAATCACCAGATGAGAAGAAGAAAAAACCTTGAAACTTTATTTTTTCCTCTACAAATAGAGGACTTCAGCTCAAACTGGCAAGTTAATTTGTAGTCTGAGCGGTAGAAATTAATACTGGAATGGATCTCGAGTTCGATGAATTGCTGAGTTCTGGTATTGGTGATGGTAATTTTGAATGGTTGTTGAAGTTTCTAAACGGTATGATAAAGCCACTGGCTGCTACAGCAGTGGTGCTTATGGCGGTGATTCTGTCCTATATGCAAAAGCTTGGTTTGGAGGGGGAGATGGTGTATTCCATCATCAGAGCCTTTCTTCAGCTATCTGTTATTGGGTTTGTTTTGCAGTTCATTTTCAGTCAGAACCACGCTGTATGGATCATCATTGCTTACATTTTCATGGTTCGTATTGATTTTTTGAATTTTTAGATTAACATTTTTAACCTGCAAACTCTGTGTATGTTAGCTTGGTGAGAAAGTTCAATTCAAGGCAACCAAGAAGGGAAAATCCAAAGAGTTGTGTGAATTCCTCGTTTTTGTTTCCTGAAGTTCTATTTTTCTCTTAAGATCATATTAGTAAAGGATCTAATATTCATTCAGGTTTTACTCCTTTTCTCATCAGCGAACAGAGCTTAACTCAGTATGAATATAGTTTCTCTGCATTAATTGATTATTTGCATGTCTTGGATTTGTTTTGATTTCTTTTTGAGCGCACGTTCCATAGCACAGCAGACGTGATGTTAGCTCATACGGAAGAACATAGAGACAGAGAAGGAAAAAAAAGTATTATTGGAGACAAAAACATGGATATTCTAAGCCATTTTTGTTAAGCCTGGTTTTCTCTCAAAGAACAATCCTGGCCATGCCTAGACAAAAACTGGCTTTCTCTTTTCTAATTTACTCATCAATGCTAGCTTTCAGCTCCACCGTCGATAAACTTGGCTGCCTGCATTTTACAGCTTGCAAGTTTCAAGAAAATCTTGATCGGTGATGGGTTTATTATCCCTGAAAATTTAAACAAGCCGGCTGGATTTTGTGATCCTCTTTTCTATAGATTATAATTATAGGAATTTGGCATTATTTTTCCTACTTGTTGACATTATTGTTGAATCCCCTGCAGGTCTCTGTCGCTGGATATACAGCTGGACAACGTGCCAGACATGTTCCCAGAGGAAAATGGGTGGCCGGTGCCTCCATCTTGGCTGGTACTGCGGTGACAATGTTCCTGCTCGTTATACTGAACGTTTTCCCCTTCACTCCACGGTACATCATTCCCGTTGCAGGCATGATGGTTGGAAATGCAATGACAGTTACGGGAGTTACAATGAAAAGACTCCGCGATGATATCAAAGTCCAAATGAACCTGGTATGCTAAAGACAACTCATTACTAGGCTTACAGCCTGGTATTTTTTTATGTTTTCAGATTGATTTGATACGAATAATATTTTTTTTTGTCTTTAAACGGCATGCCCTGATGACTAAGAACTTGTGATCTGCACAACATTTCTCGAGTTCGAGTCAGGACGTGCATCTCTTATAAAAATCTGGGGCAACCGGGGTTTTACTTATTCACCTAGACATACAAAGTATATAATAAAAATCTGGGGCAACCAGGATTTTACTTATTCACCTAGACATACAAAGTATATTTTCCGGGAGATGAGATTTCCTCACATAAAAAAATATTTACAACTTTTATGTGAACCCAAGATGTCATTTATTGCCAGGTGTAACGAGTCCAATTTCTTATTCGAGCTGGGTGGTTTCTGTGGCAGGTAGAGACAGCATTGGCACTCGGAGCAACACCGCGTCAAGCCACGCATCAACAAGTGAAAAGGGCTCTTGTTATTGCGCTTTCTCCTGTACTAGACAATGCCAAAACTGTGGGTCTCATTTCACTTCCTGGAGCAATGACTGGGCTTATCATGGGAGGGGCTTCTCCACTTGAAGCTATTCAATTGCAGATTGTGGTGATGAACATGCTCATTGGTGCATCAACTGTTAGTAGCATTATGTCAACCTATCTTTGCTGGCCTGCTTTCTTCACCAAAGCTTACCAGTTAGAAACCAAGGTATTCTCTACTGATTGAGGTTTATTGATACTCGAAATGGCAAGGGAGCTGTATCAATATCTGGAAAATCAACCATGTATAGTTTCTGATTGCACAATCCGTGATGAGCAAATCTGATTTTGAAATGATAACACAGTACATCCTTGTACATGAAGCGTTATTGCTTCATATGGTATGGGATCGCATGATTTGAATTACACCGCAGCTTCTGATCACACTGCCCTACTTGTCTGAAATCATTAGTTTGCAACTCAACTGGCAAGAAAGTGAAGAGCACCAATAATCATTTACCCTCTGTTAAATTGTTTGCTGGGATTATATCTATAGCTCTATATTTATTTTTAATCCGTGTCATGACCGAGGTGCTCTTAAGTCTTAAGCAAGCATGAGGTTTGTCGGTTAATGGTGATGCTAGTTTTCTCCATTCTTTCCTCATCTTTTCCCATCCCTAAAAACCAACATTATCACCTATAAGATGTACCTGCATGAGGGGAGGGGACTTGGCTAAATCTACTTAAAGCAAAGTGATAAAGAGCAACTTGTGCAAGTAGGCCAACCGGCCATGTGTGATTAGAGAATTAACCTGGACCGGTCCAGCCTGCCTAGTCTCGGATTCACCATAATCCTGAACCATTCGCGCTTTTCAACCATCCCCATTGAGAATCCAAGAAATTTCCATCGGTGTTTTTCCGCATCCAGGGTGATTGACAGAACCTGCACTGTAATCCTGGTAAAATCTCAATTTGAATCCAAATCAAGAAAAATTGTTACGCGATCTAGAATCCTCATTGCCTGCAGGCCAAAAGTGAGAACCCAAGAAAGAAAGAAAAAGAAACTCAACGGAGAAAAATCTGTCGATGGATTAAATATATGTATATTACATGTTGTATATCATACTCTTACATGGGGGGACTCGCACAACTCACAAGCTAAACAGGCAGTGTGCCTGTGAAGATGGTTAGAATGCTTAATCTCAGTATTTCCATAGCAGTGTCATTCGTTGTTAAGGTTAAATTTAGGAGGGGTCTCATTATCCGGATGCCCAACGGTGCCTGAGATGAAATCCCTGTTATTCGGTGAAATCACGGCGGCGATCCCTGCTGGGCCCCGTATATTTTCTGAAAGTGTTGAGCTTGTCTGAATGGACGGCGGAGGACACACAATACATTTGCTAAAACGACCACCAAATGGACCCTGATAGTAAATATTCCCAGGAGGATCGTAGGAGCAAACAAACAGGTGGCCTTCATTGTTGTTGCATAAAGCATGGGCGCAGCCTACACACTGAGTCGTATTCCATACAATCTGCGTATAATGCCCACAGACGCTACTGCCGAGGCACTCATTTGTTACCGGGTCGTAGTTCCGCACCTCATCACCCCAAAACTCGACCACCTCGGAAGCATTCCAGTGATCTCTTAGACCCCAGAACAGGTTTTCCCCGAAAGGGCTGTTCGGAGAGTGCTCCAGATTCTTGCAGTCATCAACGCGCCTGTTGGCCCACCGGCGAGCATACCTGGCCAGTACCCTGTTCCAGGACAGTTTTGTCAAGTTGTGGGTCGCCCTGATCTTGTTGTGAGCAGCAAGGAACTCGGAAGGCTTTGACAATGGTTTCCGTTCGTTTGAATTCCACAAGCCGGTGGAGTCGGCATGGCTAGGAAGGGATAGAAGGAGAATGGTTGCAAGAGTTGCAAATCTCCACATTGGTCTGGCGCTGTTTACCGGAGAATTACGATATGGGAGAGTAGAAACAACAAGGGTGCGAGGAGCAGCTGCGGGAGAGGGAAAGAGAGGGTGTCTAAATTTGTTGCCATTTCCCCCCAACCATTAACACTATAATTAGGCATTGTCTATATATAAACCACTCAATTAGCTTGATTTCGGTCGATGTCAAACCATAATTGTAGTGAATTGACTGTGTGTGTATCTCATTTCTTACTATTTTCGATTCCCAGAAACTTAACCTCCACAATATCTGCCATTAAATTCAAAGTAACTTGACCGGTTTAATATAGTATTTAATGTTGCAATTTGTCGGATCTAAATGTTGCAAAATTAAAAAATATATATATTTTTTTAATTTTTTTATATTAGCTAATAATCTAAAAACACAAAAAAAAATATTAATTGGAAACAAAGATTTTTTTTTTAAAAAAAGGAAAAATACTTCATCTTTCACATATATACCATTGGAAAACTCATAGATCCTCACTATTAAAGTCAAGCTTTCAATTACATTTGTTTTCTTTTATATTCTTTTAACCAGTAAAAACAAATAAAAAAATTTATTTTGTAATAGGAGTGCGAAATGAATGATAACCATGCCTTTTGACCTTTGCACCAAGTTCATAAGCAATATCTACGAGTATATTAAGATTATTTTTTAAACTAATTTTTATTTAGAAATACATTAAAATATTATTTTTAAAATTATTTTTTTATATTAGGACATTAAAATAATCTAAAAATATCAAAATATAATTAATTTAAAATAAAAATTCAAATATTTACAAGAACACTTTGCTCAACATGCCCATATTCTTTCATCTTGTGATGTAATCCTTTACCAATATCACAAGCTACAATTTTTTTCCCCATAAAACTATACTCTCGTGGAATTGAAATGTCACCGTTTTAGTCAAATTAAAACTTCTTGCTGATGAACAATTGAGGCCACAACAAAAGCAGAGAAAATAATATTTGATGTTGCTGTGCTATATAGTTTTTGAAATTATTTTTTATTTAAAAATATATTAAAATAATTTTGATTTTCTTATTAAAATGACTAAATAAAAAGACATTAATTTTATGCTTTTTTTTTTTTTTATGTAAACTACATTTTTAAACTGTAATCCAAAAGATTACCTTCATCTCAGTAATGACACGTGAGAAGCTTGATTACGATGTGAGCTTGTGATAAATGTTTTTAATAAATATAAGGAAATACCATACAAACGTGTCCTCTAATTATATAGGGACTTTTCTCACGATCCCTAAAGCTTAAAATGTTTTAATGCAGTCCTCCTAGGATCCTTCCACCCAGAATTTATTTTTAATTTTTTTAAGTGAATCAAAATAATATATTTTTGATATAATCTCATCAAAATTAATTTAAAAACAGTACATCATATTTCATGAAAAAATTGAATAGAGAGGTCAACGAGGAATCGTTGAATAGTTTGGAAAACCGACTGAGATTATAATATGCATCTGTGTCATAATCAAGGGGCTAATAACTAATTTACTACTCCTTTTTCTCGAAAAAAACAAGAGAGAGATATTTTCAGCCGCGTCCTCATCCCACTAGCACAGCATCTATCCATCCGAGCCCTTCAGCTGACTTCGAAGAGGAGAAGGATTACTTTCGTGATTCATGCTGCGCACCCCAGCGTAATCTAGACACCACCCCCTCCAGTATATCGCAGCACGAAGCGGTCAGCTCACGCTAACAAACCACAATATTCTTATCTTTCATTCCTACCAGAAACTAAAAAAACCGCCGTGACTAGTTACTCCCACACCGTCTTGTAAAAGCCCTGTCGATATTTAGAAGTGCGTACTGCGCACCCCCTCCACCACTCTCTCCTGAATCCATCAATCGAAGATTGCTGAATCGATCGAATATCAAAAGCCATGTCGATTTGTTACCATCATCAAATTTCTAGGGTTTCTTCGGCTACTCTTCTTGTCTCTTTGATTTTCCTCATCTACTTTCCAGGTACGAGAACGAAAATCTCATCTTGTCAATTTGGAGTTTCACATTAAGATTGATTGGTGTGTGTTTGGTGACAGGAACTTTATTATCTGCTGTCGTAACATTGGATTCGATGAAAATATATCGAACACACGAATGGTTAAATGTTGAGCCAACCATATATTTCAGCTGTAAAGGAGAGAACAAGACTGTATTGCCTGATGTTAAACAAGTTAATGCCTCTTATACTTTCAAAGGAGAAGAATCATGGCAGGTACGCTTTTACATTTTTCTTTTATAAGTCTTTAATTAATTATAGTTTTTGTTATATTTTTATTTTATTTCTGTGTGCGCTTGTAGCCTTTGACAGAGTTTACGAGTGTGAAATGCAAGAGATGTGGATTTTACGAGAGGGATAATTTCAAGTCTGATGATGTTTTTGATGAGTGGGAGTTTTGTCCGTCGGATTTTGCGGATTCCGCTGGGAAATATCAGCGAATTATTCACCAGGAATTTGATGCTACGTTTTTGTGTCCACAATGTGTGCCATTATCAGCTGGTGAGTGCTGTTTGTATTTCATAGTTCAAAACTTATAATTATATTTTGTACATAATGTTTCAAGATGTTGTTAGCTTCTAGCCTACGATGGATGACTGGTTTGTTTACTTTTAATGTTGAAGTTTGGAGTTTCAGTGTCTGTATATAGGGGTAAAAGATGCCATTTTGCATCAAAGGTTAAAAAAATATTTGGAATGCCTGTATTTTGAAACGTCATTGAATTGTGTTTGTATGTGCATCTGTCAAAAAAAAACAGAGTGCAAGTAATTTGGAGATATGTTGCTTCAATGGATTACTAGGAAATGTTGCTTTCGAAAATTAACAAACTTAGTGATGTTGGGAAAGGAGTCTCTGGTTTGGCTTTGTGGTTGATGACCAACTCGTGATATTTTCAGATGCTACTATACCCTGTATGATACTCTTAGCAAGTGGGCGTGTAAATTATGCCATCATTAGGTAAATGAACTTTTAGTCAGAAAGGTGGGGTTGGGGTGGGGGGCTTAGATAATCAAGAGAGTATGATTCCTGTTTGGCTGTACAACAAGAGTCATGAGGTGGGATTTTTGCTGTCAGAAGAGTGATAGCCTCCTTGTTACAGCTTGCATGTTGCTGCCACACTAATACTGCTTTCGTAGTCATCTCAGACTTTAGATGCTGTTGGTACTTCATTAATACTTTCTAGCCTGTTTGTGTGAATTTTCCAACTAATTACTAAGGTGAACAACCTTACAGGCTATTGTAAAAACAATGGACTTGCCTTGTGCGTGGTATGTTAGTTCTATTGTAAAAACAAGGGACCTGCCTTGTGAGTGTTATGCTAGTTATCTGTGTTATATGATCATGTATTTTCTGCATAACTATGTTTCAAGTTTTTCTTAATCGCTTCTTGCCTATGATGGTTTAGTGCAACGTGGTTTGAACTGTTTCTTATAGCAATGTAATTATGGAGGTGAAGATGCTGTTATGCATCAAAGGATATTGCTTTAATAGATGGCTAGGAAGTAAGAACTGTTGTCTTAGATAATTCAGAAGCTGTAGGGAAGGTGTAACTCTGGTTTGCCTGGACCACTTTGATTGATGAGCTGAAACATGTGTGGAATTTTCATTGTTTCTGCTATGTGAACTCGTGATTTTTTCAGATATGTAGATTGTACAGATAAATTTATGATACTTATGGCAAGTTAGTGTGTGAATTCTTCTGCTGACAATAACACTGCATTCATGTTTATTTCAGTCCTCTAGATACTACTGTTACTTCAATAATAATTCTTAGCTGGTTGGTCTTTGTTCAAAAGTATACTCATGAGTCTGTTTTCCATTTGTCAATAGATTCCATCTCTGCCTCCAAGCACCACAAAGAAGGGAATGGAATGCATCTTGCTGTGGTCATATTGATCAGCGCTCTGGTTTCGACTGTGTTTGTTCTTGGATTAGTAGCAGCTTACAAGTACTGGCAAAAGAAGAAGAGGGAGCAAGATCAAGCTCGGTTCCTGAAGCTGTTTGAAGATGGGGATGATATAGAGGATGAATTGGGGCTTGGCTCTGTACTGTGATAAATTCTATTCGATTGACCACCATCTGTATAGCACACACTTATTATACATAATATTTTACTCCGTGAAAAGAAACAAGTGTACTCTTAACTTCCCCTCTCAGTGATTATTGACGTGTTAACATTAACATGTAATTAAGGTCCTAATCACGGTCAAGAAGCTTAATTCCCAACGTAGAAGATTTTCTTTTTCTTTTTCTTTTTCGATTCCCTTAATGAGAGTACTTACCTGCTATGCAAATAAAACCCAAGGGTTTAGGTTTGTGAAGAGTGCTTGGGCTGAATTTCTGGTCAAGGACAATGAGCAGAAACATCTGTGGCTGATCAAACAGGAGTTTAATTTAGATCTTCATGGTTTTGCAGCAGAATTGATCCATGCTGCTGAATGCTAATTATTTTTTACCGACCTCGAGACCCCTTTTGAATCGAATCAATTCCAGACAAAAAAATAAATTAGAAAGCAGCATAAACATTGAACTAGTGTTGTCAACTAGAGCATCTAACGCGATTTCCCCGTCACTAAGAACAAAGTAACCACTTCCACTTGCTTTAAAAGTATCTCTCCTCCCTTTCTTTTTTTTTTTTTTTTTTTTGTGAAATTCATTTCTGTTCTAACCATTACATTTCTATTGAAGTTCACCACAGTTTCTAGAGGAATTATGTTATGGGGCCTGGATTTGATTCCAAAATTCACAGATCCTTAGGAGGCATGCAAAGATTCTCAAAGGCTTACCATTTAACATTTGTTTGTCGAGGAAAAGATCATTGATCAAATGACATCACCACTTCAAGAATTTTACTTCTTTTATCAGAAAGAAACACTTTTAGATTGACAGACCAGTTTGACAAGAAAATCAAACTTAATGAGTGAAGTCCCCTAAAATTACAATGATGATGAACTAGCTTAGTAAAGGGAAGGACGATAGAATCATTTCCTATCAGAGAAATCCTAATCACCGGCCTCCCTACAGACAAACGGTAACATAAAAGCTAACAGCGCCCCAGCAAGAACTCTCACCGATCTCAAGGATGACTGGTTTCACTCTCCTCGTCACTAAAATTTGGACGATTTGGTCGTCGAATGAACCTGATATAATTGAACATCTAACGTGTTTGGTGCTTCTTTGGAGCCACTTGAGATGGCAAAGCCTGAGTTCTTGGTTTCATAGAATCCGCCAACAGTGAAGGGATTGGCACCAACGACCCATCAACACCATGGACCGCACATGAACCATCAATATAAAGATTAGGAACAGTAACAAGAACGTCAGTGAAAGAAACTTTGGCCATCGATGCCACCAACAAGGGTGGTGTTTTGATGGAGAGTGGGGAGGGTGGTGTTGGATGGGAGGGTGAGAAGGGTGTGGTAAGAGAGGACTCCTGCAATTGTAATGTGGCCATGAAGGCTTTCACCGTGAAGGAATCCATTAACAAGTGCAGAATCAGGAGGTGCAAGAAAGGTGAGGCGGGTGGCATTGGAGGCAGTGATGGTGGAGGTGAGGTTGCGGGCATGGAGAGCATGAGCAAAGATTGCGAAGCCACTAGATGTGAGAGAAGTGACCATAATATCAGAGCAGAGGGATTCAATAGTGGGAGTGATTGAAAGGAGGGCTGCAAGAAGTAGCATAACTGTTGGGATTTGAGAGATCAGATTTGCCATTTGGGAGAGCTGAAAGATATTCAAGAAATAAATCAACCAAGATCCAAGAATGAAGGGGGCGAGATTAGAGAAATCTTAATGAAGAAAGAGATCCTGTATATTGGTTTAAATGACCTTGTGCAGTAATCGCAGGGCAAGTTGGATCAACTTAATTACTCAAAACTTCTCAAGGAGCGATTGAAGTTATCCATTTCCCTGTAATGAGAACCATATATTGCCTTAATAGTTTCTCTACAGATACTGCAAACAACGTAAGATATACAGCTTGAAATTCCAAGATGTTGGAACCTGATTTTAGGCAGACACGCGAACTCTTTTCTCCACCATAGATTTTGCCGAAACAAGGAACATTCCGCTCCATCCATTATAAAGTTCTATCACATTTCCCTTTTCCTTGATGTGCAGGGAAACATGACAATAGATCCAGATTGTCGATTATAAATCCAGAAAAGAAAAAATCAAAACAAAACGAATTTGAAACATACCTATCCATACCAAAGGGTTCAAGATAGGCTCCCTAAATCCAAATCAAAAGTTTCAAATTACATATCAACTTGTCATATAGAATGTTTATGATCATCATCTAAAATAGAACAAACTTAATGTTTGGTGATGATTGAAAAGTGCAAACAGGCATACTAATTCCATTGCAATGCATTTCAACGTGAAGCATCACTGTCTCTTGGTGAGCGGATGTTATCCTCGTAATCATCATCAACAGGACTTCTATCGTCTCTTGGACTAGGGCTGCGACTGCGGCCATTAGTCTGAGAAGGACTTCTATACCTCTCATTTTGAGGGCTTCTGCTTCTTCCCCTGGGACTGCCACTGTACTCTCTATCTTGTTCATCGTCCAGTTTCCGAGATTTAGGAGAAGTATGTGGGCTGCCTTCATCAGGTGTTGGGCTGCGCTTCCTTGCCTTGGTATTCTTTGGCTCAGGGCTCAATGACCTGCCCTCATTCTCAACACTTCGCTCCCTCTTTGGAGGTGATCTTGATCGGCTGGCAAAAGAACGGAATATACAGTTACCATAATATACAATAAATTGCACAAAAATCCATAAAGAAAGTCGCACTGCGTTTTGAAAATATTTGATATCATATACTTTAAAGAAAATTATAAACCTGTAGCTTCGGCCTCGGCTGTAACTTGGGCTACGGCTTCTGCCACGGTGAGGAGAGGGTGATCTATCAGGTGATCGAGAGTAACTCCTCCCATGCTTACTGGATGGATTACACAGTAAAAAAAAAGGAGTAACAATGAGCATCAGTAGGAAATTATCAGAAAATGAAAAACAGTAGAAGCGGAGGTGAAGATTACGTAAGTTTCTTGGGACTATTCTTGCAGTTTCTCTCTATGTGACCTCTTTCCCCACAACGGTAACACTTGTTCTTCCAGTCTCCAGCTTTGCAATCTCGAGCCCAGTGACCATCAATGCCACAGTTGAAGCAGCGTCCAGATCCTGGAGGAGGACCTCTGCCCAAATATTCTCGAGAACCACGAGGTACCTATACAAACAACATTTACATTGGTAAATGAGCAATAATAGCCTTAAAAAATAAATGACTTGAGATCTTATCATGCTTTTAACAGGAGCCTTTTGAGAAATCAATAGTAACCAATCCACTCAACCATCTTCAAGAGATAGAATCAAGGTCAAAAAACAAGGATCAAGAACCTTCATGAATAAATAAAAAGAAAGGATGAAATGAATCGGATGCTTTGTGGAAAACCAAGCTTTGGAAGGCCACAAGACCAACAAGAATATAGAGTAGTTTGTTATCTAACAGAACCTTAAATTAGCTTTGATCTGGATTAGAACTTGAACTTGGCCCCATCTACAAACAACCAATTAGCTTCCATTTAATCCCATAAAACAAAGGCCAAAGCAGACTTAGGCCTTGTTTAGGGCAACAGTGCATCCGAAGTTTAATGAAACTCCGATTTTCAATTTTTTTTGTGTGTGTTTTTGGTTCATTTTGATGTACTAATATCAAAAAGAGTTTTTTTTTTTTTAAAAAAAAAAAAAAAAAACTTTGTTTTGATACATTTCCAATTGAAAAACACTTTGAAAAGCAACCTTTACAATTGTCCCTAATCTGCTAATTTACAATTGTAATTATACTATTTGAAAACATTAACTTGACAGAACTTACCCCCTTCGCAAATTCCACGATGATACGACTTCCATCAAAATCCTTACCATCTAAGTAATGCCTTGCATCATCAGCATCTCTGGGATCACTGAATTCCTGTTTAAGAAAGGTGAGAAAAACCAGCAAAACACACCATATGTGCATCATAGAACATATAAAGCAGTTCTCATCAGGGAAAAATTAAAAAGATATGTGATCAACCAAAGCTCTGAAAAATCACATTCAGAGATCATGAGAAGAATGAGAAAGACTTACAACAAATGCATAGTCACGCTTCATATCCACATCTCGTACTCTGCGAAATGGTTGCCACAAACAGTAAGGCCATCATTACTTAAGTACTGCAAGTGTATGCTACTTCACCCCTCATAGACGAACTAAACACCAGTTTGAGATTGTTGCCAATTCCATAAAAACACGCAATAACATAATAGAAAGAATCGCCAAAGTCTCCTATAACTCGGCAAGAATTTCCACCAATTCCATCATGGCAACCCTCTCACCATAGACCTCCAGGTTAGGCATTAGGCCAGAAACCTTCAACAAGATCATTCAAGTTAAAAAAAAAAAAAATGACGCCTAGGGCCACCCACACAGATAACACAAATCAACGAGCAAAACAAGCTGTTGAAGGCCTAAATGTTGCCTACATATTCACAGGGGCAAACCGCATTTTCTCCATCAATCAATGGCATTTAAGGAAAGGAAACGCGCAGATACACTGTTACTTTACTGCTGGGAATATGTCAATGGTGTTAAATTCAAGTTGCAGCATCATTCAGCAGAAACTTGAAAGCACAGGAATGAATTGCACAAAATAAATTTGGGCGAGTTTCCAATAGCTAGTTATAAACCAAAAAACCCACAGTGCACAATCCACCGGTGTGTTTGTAAGAGTGGTGACCCTGTTTACACTACGTCAAACATGTTAAACTTAGAGATTGGAGAGATTACCGCCCATATTTGCTGAAAAGATGTTCCAGATCCCGTGATCGTGTCCTAGCAGCCAGGTGGCCAACATAGAGGCGCGTACTCGCATATCGGTCATCATAACGTGGCATTTTCAAACTGCAATAAACAAAACAAGTCCTTAATACCAAGTAAACCAAAAAAATACAAAGTCTATTTTCTTGAGCTCCACAGAAAACAAACAGAATCAAATTAATTCGCCAGAAACTTCACAAAAGATCAAAATTTTCAATTATAGTTGACCTGATAGCAGCACATCATTATTTATGTAAGAGCATCAAGGTAAGAAGAAATCAGATCTATCAAAACACCAAAATTTAAAAAAAAAAATGACATTTTATCCGCGACAAAATCTGAATTAAAAAAACTGCAGCCTTTTCACATGAATTAATCACTTATTAAATAAACAATCTCAAATTTGAATTGAAACTGCAATGAAAAAGAGTTAAATAAACCCTAGTTTCCAATCAAATCAATTAAATTGACCAGCTCGCACCTTGAAAACCCTAACTTTTTCAGAGAGGGAGATGAGGCTGGTTGAGATTTTATATGAAGTTAAGACAAACCGACTGGGATACCTTTATTTTATATCTTCGATGATGACTTTAAAAGGTAAGAAGACTTGATTTGGACGGACAGGATATTTTGATGTTAATCCAAGGGATAGGAATTCAAGACGGAAATTCTTTACCCACCGCTGGCAAAATTGATTGGATTTGTGGGCCGAGGTCAACATGCTTTGAGGCCTATTAGGGCGAAATTCCTTTCCCCTGTTCTTGATGATAAAAATTAATGGGTGATCATTGAATTGAATGTTTGGGATGAGAGAGGGTGAGGACAGCGTTCAGCATGATTGAATTGTCATTATACTTCTTACTTAGTGATTAGAAAATCTTTTTTATTGTTTTAATTTATTATTATTAATCATTAAAATAAAATTATTATTTTAATTCCATGTTTTAATCACTTTCTTTGAGAGCGCATTGACATTTCTTAGTATTCGTTTACAAATGTTAGGTATACAATTTGTAAAAAGAAAAGATATACCAAACATAGGTTATATATTTAATTATTTTTGACATCGTGATATAAAAATGGTTTAAAAACATTTAAAAATTTTAATTTAATATAAAAAAATATTTTTTTAAAGTATTTTTAAAATGCAATGTGAAACAAACTCTTAATATAAACTTCATAAGTATAAGTATATACACACATACTCACCCTATTGTTTTGAACTTTGGCTACATTCACATTATTTTCTTCACTATACTATGTTAATCAAAATCTTTATTGCATTAAAAATCAAGTTTTTAGTACTAGTCCTCAAACTTATTTTTTTATCCAAGAAAAACTCATCCTGGAAAGTGTATTTTATGGGCCAAGATTAGTGAGTAAAATCTCGACTGTCTCAAATTCTTACAAGAAATGCATATCATGATTCGAACTTGAGACCTGTTATGCAGATCTCGAGTTTTTTATCACCACGTCACGCCTTAAACATTAAACTTCATTATAAAGTTTATAAATCCATACTATATCTCATTCAAAGCTTTCAAATTTATCAATAACAGTTTATTAATAATAGAACTTCATTACAACTTTATAATTTTTGACATGCCCTGTTGTTTTGAACCTTTGGCTTTATGTAGATTGTTTTCTTTACAATACCATGTTAATCAAAATCTTTATTACAATAAAAATCAAGTTTTCATGTCCTCAAACATTAAGCTTAATTAGAAAGTTTATAAAATTATATATAATAAAGTTTTTTCATAATTTTTCATGCAAAATTGTTTCTTAGAATAAATAACAAAACTAGAAATGGTATTTAAAAAAACTATTTTATGGAAATAAACACATCCATAATTCATCAAATGTAGACGAGAGAGAAAAATAGAGTTATGTTTGGACTTGTGACATGAATGGAAATAAAATTAAAAATTGATTATAAAAGAATAAAGTAATCCATTGGTTTTTAAAGTTGAAGTCTAAGTATCTGTTTAGAAGTGCGATTATGGTTGCTTTTGAAAGTGTTTTTTATTAAAAATATATTAAAATAATATTTTTTTCAGCACATAAAAATAATCCAAAATCACTAAGCATGTATTTATAATTTAAAGTAAAAAATAAAATAAAATATATTTTTTTTAAAAACAATTTTAAAATATAATGTTAAAGATCTTTAAGCGTGTATTTATGCTATAGTAATTTAAATATAGCTACAATTTTTATGCTATAGTAATTTTTATAGCTACAATTTTAAAAAATACTCATACCTGCTGAGTTCCCTCTCCCAAAACAAGCATACCATCCTCTTCACGGTTTCCAGAATCCTCCAAGGCCAATACGTCATAGTAAACAGCTATATTCTCTTTAATTTCCCGTTCTATTTTCGCCGTTACTATTAATCTCCATAACATCAACGGATACTCTCTCTCTCTCTCTCCAAGAAAACTTTTAAAAGAGAGAAGAAAAACCCTCTCTCCGGAAGAGCTTTCCCAACCTCTTTCCCTTCGCTACGTGCATCCCGATCGGAATGGACTCTTCAAAACGCTCTCTCTCGCTCTCTCATTATTATTCAACACCCTAATACATCATTGTTATCGACGAAAATTAGAGAGAGCGAGAGCGAGAGCGAGAGCGAGAGAGAGAGAGAGAGAGAGAGAGAGGTGATACTGCGAGGTGGATTGGCTTAAACTGCAATGCTGGTTTTTTTAGTGCATCTAGGCGATGGTTGTTATATTTTTGATCGCGGCTTACTAGTTTTCTAGTGGAGGTGGCGGAGATGGTGGTCGTGGTTTAGGATAATTCTGGAGATGGCATTGATGATAAAGACAAGGTTAGTTCACGGGCTATCTTTATATCGATCTTGATTATTATCTTTTGTTAGGTTCTGAGTTTTTCATCTGATGAGAGTTTTTCAATGTGGTGAGATGATTTTAGACAAGGTTTTAAGATAATCAGTGAAATCTTGATATTTCAACATTAATTTTATCTCGCACGCCTGTGTTTTTTTTTGAGAAATTACCATAGATCTCTCTTTTTAGAGCAGGGTGGTTTTGGTGAGGTATAATCAAGGGTTTGGTGGTGGGAGAGATAATAGTGGTACTGCCAGGCTTCTGGGAAATATTGTTTTTGCAGTTAGGTTGACTTATCTTTCAGTGAATGGACAACTTGGTTGGGTTTTTGATACTGTTGGTTGGATTCTGGACATGCTAATTTCTATCTGGGTATGTTTGTCTTTCCTAGTTTTTTGTTTATTTTTCTGCTGGATGATTGTCTCTTTGGATTTGAATAAGTTTATTGTAAGCTTTTAATGGCATTTATAGAGGAGATTGTGGTGAGTTGTGTGGTTTCACTTGCAAATTGATGCCTTTCTACCTTTTGAAAATTTGGAGCTTTGATTTTTTCCCTTGATATCTACTATCTGTTAATTGTTTACTGAATATTGCAATATAGGGGTATTTAACACCATATTATTTTGTTCATAAATTTTATTCGGATTTGTTCAGTATTATGATTTTCTTGTTAGTAGTTGAAATTATAATCAACATGGGTGAGATGGAGTTTCTTTCAAATAAAATATATATGTGAGCATGCATAATACATAATGTTTTATTTTTCAGAGAGTATATTCAATGTTTTTTTTTATGATTAATTACTGATGAATAATTTTCTAAGAGTTGGAGGGTGTCTTTTCAAATTCCTTCATCCCATACCAATAAAAAAATATATGTAAAAGCCACAAGTTAGAACTCCAGCAAGTATCTATGGGGAAGGTGTAACTCTGGTTTGCCTGGACCACTTTGATTGATGAGCTGAAACATGTGTGGAATTTTGATTGTTTCTGCCATGTGAACTCATGATTTTTTCATATATCTAGATTGTACAGATATATTTATGATACTTATGGCAAGTTAGTGGGTGGATTCTTCTACTGACAATAACACTGCATTCATGTTTATTTCAGTCCTCTAGATACTAATGTTTAGCTAGTTGGTCCATCACTAAAAGTTTTCAAGGTTATCCAACATTTGGGGTATTCTTTAGGTAAATGAAGTTCGTTTCAAATAAAATATATATGTGAGCATGCATAATACATAATGTTTTTTTTGTTAATCGATGGACTAATAGTGGTGGTTGTTTTTTATTTAAGTCTTTGATGGAATAAAGATGCAAGAATCAACGAGACATACAAGATTGGTTGCACAATTCAAGGTGATGCAAGGTGAGGCTGAAACTGTAAGTTACTATAATGAGCTCCTTTAGTTTTAATAGTCCGTTTTAATTGAGATTGAGTAACATAGCTAGTTTATTGTATATGATTTCTATGGCAGATTTTTTTCTGTTTTCTTGATGTTATGGTGGGTGCCCACTCTATGATGCAATCGTAATCATGGTACAATGTATTAAGATTGATATTGAAATAGTTCTTGATCCATGTTTCCCAAGTTGACAAGATTACATGTATATAGTATTATTTCATTGTTGTTAATATGTTGGCAAGTCACATTGTCATGTATGTTTGCATTGAAATCATTTGTAGGGATTTCTTTACCTTATGGGTCAAATAATTAAAATTACATCGGTACGTGACCGCCTTGAATCCTTGTATTCAAATTTTACATGCTCGTAAATTCATTTTACATTATATAGTTTCTTTAGGTAATAGATGGACTAATAGTGTTGCTTGTTTTTTATGCAAGTCTTTGATAGTATACTGATGCAAGTATCGACGAGACATGCAAGAATGGTTGCAGAATTGAAGGTGGTGCAAGGTGAGGCTGAAACTGTAAGTTACACACTATAATGAGCTTCTTTATTCGTAATGGTCATTGTTAATAACAGAATTCAAGAGCTAAGATTATGCTTGTGAATTCAAAGTCGATTGTAGCCAAATCCTTCAAATGAGTAAGTGTTTGCCGTTGCATTTTATATTTTCTGTTTTCTTGATGTTACGGTGTGGGCCCACTCTATGATGCAATCGTAATCATGGTACGATGTATTAAGATTGATATTGAAATAGTTCTTGATCCATGTTTCCCAAGTTGACAAGATTACATGTATATAGTATTATTTCATTGTTGTTTATATGTTGGCAAGTCACATTGTCATATATGTTTTTATTGAGATCATTTGTAGGGATTTCTCTAAATTATGGGTCAAATAATTAAAATTACATCGGTACGTGACCGCCTTGAATCCTTGTCTTCAAATTTTACATGCTCGTAAATTCATTTTACATTTAAATAGTTTCTTTAGGTAATAGATGGACTAATAGTGTTGCTTGTTTTTTATGCAAGTCTTTGATAGTATAATGATGCAAGTATCGACGAGACATGCAAGAATGGTTGCAGAATTGAAGGTGATGCAAGGTGAGGCTGAAACTGTAAGTTGCACACTATAATGAGCTTCTTTATTTGTAATGGTCATTGTTAATAACATAATTTAAGAGCTAAGATTATGGTTGTGAATTCGGAGTCGATTGTAGCCAAATCCTTCAAATGAGTAAGTGTTTGGCGTTGCATTTTATGTTTTACACAGTGCCCCTTGATTGTTGCTTTGGTTTATTTTCTCTTTGTTTTGGCGGCAATTGGATTGAAGTTAAATTGAAACTTCTTTCGGCTGTTATCCTCTCAGGCATCAACCATTCTTGTGCTGCCATTTACCATCCCTAATTTTTTTGTTCTCAAATTGCTATCATCACTTGACACATTCATTTTTCACTTTTCATATTTGATTGTTGGATCGTTGATTTTCCTATCTTTCAAAAAAGCCAAACATCCAAAAACCTTTTATTTGTGATATCTTTGCTGCAATTTAATGTTACAACATAATAGAATTTCTTTTTTCATCACAAATGCATTTGTTGGGTTTTATTTGTTGAAGAATATAAAATGAAGTATCGTTTTGTACTTGCTTTCATTTTTCTTCACGAAAACACCACTCAAATTCTGTGCATGCACATTGAAAAGCATTGTCGGCAATTGAGATTGAGTAACATAGCTAGTTTGTTGTATATGATGTCTATGGCAGATTTTTTTCTGTTTTCTTGATGTTATGGTGGGTGCCCACTCTATGATGCAATCGTAATCATGGTACGATGTATTAAGATTGATATTGAAATAGTTCTTGAACCATGTTTCCCAAGTTGACAAGATTACATGTATATAGTATTATTTCATTGTTGTTTATATGTTGGCAAGTCACATTGTCATATATGTTTTTATTGAGATCATTTGTAGGGATTTCTCTACCTTATGGGTCAAATAATGAAAATTACATCGGTACGTGACCGCCTTGAATCCTTGTCTTCAAAATTTACATGCTCGTAAATTCATTTTGCATTTAAATAGTTTCTTTAGTTAATAGATGGACTAATAGTGTTGCTTGTTTTTTATGCAAGTCTTTGATAGTATACTGATGCAAGTATCGACGAGACATGCAAGAATGGTTGCAGAATTGAAGGTGGTGCAAGGTGAGGCTGAAACTGTAAGTTACACACTATAATGAGCTTCTTTATTCGTAATGGTCATTGTTAATAACAGAATTCAAGAGCTAAGATTATGCTTGTGAATTCAAAGTCGATTGTAGCCAAATCCTTCAAATGAGTAAGTGTTTGCCGTTGCATTTTATATTTTCTGTTTTCTTGATGTTACGGTGTGGGCCCACTCTATGATGCAATCGTAATCATGGTACGATGTATTAAGATTGATATTGAAATAGTTCTTGATCCATGTTTCCCAAGTTGACAAGATTACATGTATATAGTATTATTTCATTGTTGTTTATATGTTGGCAAGTCACATTGTCATATATGTTTTTATTGAGATCATTTGTAGGGATTTCTCTACCTTATGGGTCAAATAATGAAAATTACATCGGTACGTGACCGCCTTGAATCCTTGTCTTCAAAATTTACATGCTCGTAAATTCATTTTGCATTTAAATAGTTTCTTTAGTTAATAGATGGACTAATAGTGTTGCTTGTTTTTTATGCAAGTCTTTGATAGTATACTGATGCAAGTATCGACGAGACATGCAAGAATGGTTGCAGAATTGAAGGTGGTGCAAGGTGAGGCTGAAACTGTAAGTTACACACTATAATGAGCTTCTTTATTCGTAATGGTCATTGTTAATAACAGAATTCAAGAGCTAAGATTATGCTTGTGAATTCAAAGTCGATTGTAGCCAAATCCTTCAAATGAGTAAGTGTTTGCCGTTGCATTTTATATTTTCTGTTTTCTTGATGTTACGGTGTGGGCCCACTCTATGATGCAATCGTAATCATGGTACGATGTATTAAGATTGATATTGAAATAGTTCTTGATCCATGTTTCCCAAGTTGACAAGATTACATGTATATAGTATTATTTCATTGTTGTTTATATGTTGGCAAGTCACATTGTCATATATGTTTTTATTGAGATTATTTGTAGGGATTTCTCTACCTTATGGGTCAAATAATGAAAATTACATCGGTACGTGACCGCCTTGAATCCTTTTCTTCAAATTTTACATGCTCATAAATTCATTTTACATTTAAACAGTTTCTTTAGTTAATAGATGGACTAATAGTGTTGCTTGTTTTTTATGCAAGTCTTTGACAGTATAATGATGCAAGAATGAACGAGACATGCAAGAATGGTTGTAGAATTGAAGGTGATGCAAGGTGAGGCTGAAACTGTAAGTTACACACTATTATGAGCTTCTTTATTTGTAATGGTCATTGTTAATAACATAATTGAAGAGCTAAGATTATGCTTGTGAATTCAGAGTCGATTGTAGCCAAATCCTTCAACGAAGTTAAATTGAAACTTCTTTCGGCTGCCTATCCTCTCAGGCATCAACCCTTCTTGTGTTGCCATTTACTATCCCTAATTTTTTTGTGCTCAAATTGCTATCATCACTTGACACATGCATTTTTTATTTTCATTTTCATTATTGGATCATTGATTTTCCTATATTTCAAAATCACAAAACATCCAGAAACCTTTTATTTGTGATATCTTTGTTGCAATTTAATGTTACAACATAATAGAATTTCTTTTTTCATCACAAATGCATTTGTTGGGTTTTATTTGTAGAAGAATATAAAATGAAGTTTCATTTTGTACTTGTTTTCATTTTTCTTCATGAAAACACCACTCAAATTAGTGCATGGACATTGAAAAGCATTGTCGGTAATTGAGATTGAGTAACATAGCTAGTTTATTGTATATGATGTCTATGGCAGATTTTTTTCTGTTTTCTTGATGTTATGGTGGGTGCCCACTCTATGATGCAATCGTAATCATGGTACGATGTATTAAGATTGATATTGAAATAGTTCTTGATCCATGTTTCCCAAGTTGACAAGATTACATGTATATAGTATTATTTCATTGTTGTTTATATGTTAGCAATTCACATTGTCATATATGTTTTTATTGAGATCATTTGTAGGGATTTCTCTACCTTATGGGTCAAATAATGAAAATTACATCGGTACATGACCGCCTTGAATCCTTGTCTTCAAATTTAACATGCTCCCAAATTTATTTTACATTTAAATCGTTTCTTTAGTTAATAGATGGACTAATAGTGTTGCTTTTTTTTTATGCAAGTCTTTGATACTATAATGATGCAAGAATCAACGAGACATACAATAATGGTTGCAGAATTGAAGGTGATGCAAGGTGAGGCTCAAACTGTAAGTTACACACTATAATGAGCTTTTTTATTTGTAATGGTAAGTGTTAATAATAGAATTTAAGAGCTAAGATTATGGTTGTGAATTCGGAGTCGATTGTAGCCAAATCCTTCAAACAAGTACGTGTTTGGCGTTGTATTTTATGTTTTACACAGTGCCCCTTGATTGTTGCTTTGGTTTATTTTCTCTTTGTTTTTGCGGCAATTGGATAGAAGTTAAATTGAAACTTCATTCGGCTGCCTATCCTCTTAGCCATCAACTATTCTTGTGCTGCCATTTACCATCCCTAATTTTTTTGTTCTCAAATTGCTATCATCACTTGACACATTCATTTTTCACTTTTCATTTTTGATTGTTGGATCGTTGATTTTCCTAACTTTCAAAAAAGCCAAACATTCAGAAACCTTTTATTTGTGATATCTTTGCTGCAATTTAATGTTACAACATAATAGAATTTCTTTTTTCATCACAAATGCATTTGTTGGGTTTGATTTGTTGAAGAATATAA
This sequence comes from Salix purpurea, assembly GCA_027405865.1. Taxonomy (NCBI): domain Eukaryota; kingdom Viridiplantae; phylum Streptophyta; class Magnoliopsida; order Malpighiales; family Salicaceae; genus Salix; species Salix purpurea. Next base: position 5,720,588 of record JAOWLH010000002.1, on the reverse strand, counting down.
AATGAAGTATCGTTTTGTACTTGCTTTCATTTTTCTTCACGAAAACACCACTCAAATTATGTGCATGCACATTGAAAAGCATTGTCGACAATTGAGATTGAGTAACATAGCTAGTTTGTTGTATATGATGTCTATGGCAGATTTTTTTCTGTTTTCTTAATGTTATGGTGGGTGCGCACTCTATGATGCAATCGTAATCATGGTACGATGTATTAAGATTGATATTGAAATAGTTCTTGATCCATGTTTCCCAGGTTGACAAGATTACATGTATATAGTATTATTTCATTGTTGTTTATATGTTGGCAAGTCACATTGTCATATATGTTTTTATTGAGATCATTTGTAGGGATTTCTCTACCTTATGGGTCAAATAATGAAAATTACATTGGTACGTGACCGCCTTTAATCCTTGTCTTCAAATTTAACATGCTCCCAAATTTATTTTACATTTAAATCGTTTCTTTAGTTAATAGATGGACTAATAGTGTTGCTTGTTTTTTATGCAAGTCTTTGATAGTATAATGATGCAAGAATCAACGAGACATGCAATAATGGTTGCAGATTTCAAGGTGATGCAAGGTGAGGCCGAAACTGTAAGTTACACACTATAATGAGCTTCTTTATTCGTAATGGTCATTGTTAATAACAGAATTCAAGAGCTAAGATTATGCTTGTGAATTCAAAGTCGATTGTAGCCAAATCCTTCAAATGAGTAAGTGTTTGCCGTTGCATTTTATGTTTTACAAAGTGCCCCTTGACTGTTGCTTTGGTTTATTTTTTGTTTTTGCGGCAATTGGATTGAAATTAAATTGAAACGTCATTCGGCTGCCTATCCTCTTAGCCATCAACCATTCTTGTGCTGCCATTTACCATCCCTAATTTTTTTGTTCTCAAATTGCTATCATCACTTGACACATTCATTTTTCACTTTTCATTTTTGATTGTTGGATGGTTGATTTTCCTATCTTTCAAAAAAGCCAAACATCCAGAAACCTTTTATTTGTGATATCTTTGCTGCAATTTAATGTTACAACATAATAAAATTTCTTTTTTCATCACAAATGCATTTGTTGGGTTTTTTTTGTAGAAGAATATAAAATGAAGTTTCATTTTGTACTTGTTTTCATTTTTCTTCATGAAAACACCACTCAAATTAGTGCATGGACATTGAAAAGCATTGTCGGGAATTGAGATTGAGTAACATAGCTAGTTTACTGTATATGATGTCTATGGCAGATTTTTTCTGTTTTCTTGATGTTATGGTGGGTGCCCACTCTATGATGCAATCGTAATCATGCTATGATGTATTAAGATTGATATTGAAATAGTTCTTGATCCATGTTTCCCAAGTTGACAAGATTACATTTATATAGTATCATTTCATTGTTGTTTATATGTTGGCAAGTCACATTGTCATATATGTTTTTATTGAGATCATTTGTAGGGATTTCTCTACCTTATGGGTCAAATAATGAAACTTATAGCGGTACGTGACCGCCTTGAATCCTTGTCTTCAAATTTTACATGCTCGCAAATGCATTTTACATTTAAAAAGTTTTTTAGTTAATAGATGTACTAATAGTGTTGCTTGTTTTTTATGCAAGTCTTTGATGGTATAATGATGCAAGAATCAACGAGACATGCAAGAATGGTTGCAGAATTGAAGGTGATGCAAGGTGAGGCTGAAACTGTAAGTTACACACTATAATGAGCTCCTTTAGTTTTAATAGCCCGTGTTAATAACAGAATTCAAGAGCTAAGATTATGCTTGTGAATTCAAAGTCGATTGTAGCCAAATCCTTCAAATGAGTAAGTGTTTGCCGTTGCATTTTATGTTTTACAAAGTGCCCCTTGACTGTTGCTTTGGTTTATTTTTTGTTTTTGCGGCAATTGGATTGAAGTGAAATTGAAACGTCATTCGGCTGCCTATCCTCTTAGCCATCAACCATTCTTGTGCTGCCATTTACCATCCCTAATTTTTTTGTTCTCAAATTGCTATCATCACTTGACACATTCATTTTTCACTTTTCATTTTTGATTGTTGGATCGTTGATTTTCCTATCTTTCAAAAAAGCCAAACATCCAGAAACCTTTTATTTGTGATATCTTTGCTGCAATTTAATGTTACAACATAATAGAATTTCTTTTTTCATCACAAATGCATTTGTTGGGTTTTTTTTGTAGAATAATATAAAATGAAGTTTCATTTTGTACTTGTTTTCATTTTTCTTCATGAAAACACCACTCAAATTAGTGCATGGACATTGAAAAGCATTGTCGGGAATTGAGATTGAGTAACATAGCTAGTTTATTGTATATGATGTCTATGGCAGATTTTTTTCTGTTTTCTTGATGTTATGGTGGGTGCCCACTCTATGATGCAATCGTAATCATGCTATGATGTATTAAGATTGATATTGAAATAGTTCTTGATCCATGTTTCCCAAGTTGACAAGATTACATTTATATAGTATCATTTCATTGTTGTTTATATGTTGGCAAGTCACATTGTCATATATGTTTTTATTGAGATCATTTGTAGGGATTTCTCTACCTTATGGGTCAAATAATGAAACTTATAGCGGTACGTGACCGCCTTGAATCCTTGTCTTCAAATTTTACATGCTCGCAAATGCATTTTACATTTAAAAAGTTTTTTAGTTAATAGATGTACTAATAGTGTTGCTTGTTTTTTATGCAAGTCTTTGATGGTATAATGATGCAAGAATCAACGAGACATGCAAGAATGGTTGCAGAATTGAAGGTGATGCAAGGTGAGGCTGAAACTGTAAGTTACACACTATAATGAGCTCCTTTAGTTTTAATAGCCCGTGTTAATAACAGAATTCAAGAGCTAAGATTATGCTTGTGAATTCAAAGTCGATTGTAGCCAAATCCTTCAAATGAGTAAGTGTTTGCCGTTGCATTTTATGTTTTACAAAGTGCCCCTTGACTGTTGCTTTGGTTTATTTTTTGTTTTTGCGGCAATTGGATTGAAGTTTAATAGCCCGTGTTAATAACAGAATTTAAGAGCTAAGATTATGCATGTGAATTCGGAGTCGATTGTAGCCAAATCCTTCAAAAAAGTTAAATTAAAACTTCTTTCCGCTGCCTATCCTCTCAGGCATCAACCATTCTTGTGCTGCCATTTACCATCCCTAATTTTTTTGTTCTCAAATTGCTATCATCACTTGACATATTCATTTTTCAGTTTTCATTTTTGATTGTTGGATCGTTGATTTTCCTATCTTTCAAAAAAGCCAAACATCCAGAAACCTTTTATTTGTGATATCTTTGCTGCAATTTAATGTTACAACTTAATAGAATTTCTTTTTTCATCACAAATGCATTTGTTGGGTTTTATTTGTTGAAGAATATAAAATGAAGTATCATTTTGTACTTGCTTTCATTTTTCTTCACGAAAACACCACTCAAATTATGTGCATGCACATTGAAAAGCATTGTCGTCAATTGAGATTGAGTAACATAGCTAGTTTATTGTATATGATTTCTATGGCAGATTTTTTTCTGTTTTCTTGATGTTATGGTGGGTGCCCACTCTATGATGCAATCGTAATCATGGTACGATGTATTAAGATTGATATTGAAATAGTTCTTGATCCATTTTTCCCAAGTTGACAAGATTACATGTATATAGTATTATTTCATTGTTGTTTATATGTTGGCAAGCTCTTGTTTTGTTTTCTTCACATTGTCATGTATGTTTTTATTGAGATCATTTGTAGGGATTTCTCAACCTTATGGGTCAAATAATGAAAATTACATCGGTACGTGACCGCCTTGAATCCTTGTCTTCAAATTTTACACGCTCGTAAATTCATTTTACATTTAAATCGTTTCTTTAGTTAATCGATGGACTAATAGTGGTGGTTGTTTTTTATTCAAGTCTTTGATGGAGTAAAGATGCAAGAATCAACGAGACATCCAAGATTGGTTGCACAATTCAAGGTGATGCAAGTTGAGGCTGAAACTGTAAGTTACACACTATAATGAGCTTCTTTATATGTAATGGTCATTGTTAATTACAGAATTGAAGAGCTAAGATTATGCTTGTGAATTCGGAGTCGATTGTAGCCAAATCCTTCAAAGAAGTTAAATTGAAACTTCTTTCCGCTGCCTATCCTCTCAGGCATCAACCATTCTTGTGCTGCCATTTACTATCCCTAATTTTTTTGTGCTCAAATTGCTATCATTACTTGACTTTTTTATTTTTCATTTTTCAATTTTCATTATTGTATCGTTGATTTTCCTATCTTTCAAAATCGCCATAATTCCAATAACCTTTTGTTTGTGATATCTTTGCAGCAATTTAATGTTACAACATAATACAATTTCTTTTTTCATCACAAATGCTTTTGTTGGGTTTTATTTGTTGAAGAATATAAAATGAAGTATCATTTTGTACTTGCTTTCATTTTTATTCACGAAAACACCACTCAAATTATGTGCATGGACATTGAAAAGCATTGTCGGCAATTGAGATTGAGTAACATAGCTAGTTTATTGTATATGATGTCTATGGCAGATTTTTTTGTTGTTTTCTTGATGGTATGGTGGGTGCCCACTCTATGATGCAATCGTAATCATGGTACGTTGTATTAAGATTGATATTGAAATAGTTCTTGATCCATGTTTCCCAAGTTGACAAGATAACATGTATATAGTATTATTTCATTGTTGTTTATATGTTGGCAAGCTCTTGTTTTGTTTTCTTCACATTGTCATATATGTTTTTATTGAGATCATTTGTAGGGATTTCTCTACCTTGTGGGTCAAATAATGAAAATTACATCGGTACGTGACCGCCTTGAATCCTTTTCTTCAAATTTTACATGCTCATAAATTCATTTTACATTTAAACAGTTTCTTTAGTTAATAGATGGACTAATAGTGTTGCTTGTTTTTTATGCAAGTCTTTGACAGTATAATGATGCAAGAATCAACGAGACATGCAAGAATGGTTGCAGAATTGAAGGTGATGCAAGTTGAGGCTGAAACTGTAAGTTACACACTATAATGAGCTTCTTTATTTGTAATGGTCATTGTTAATAACAGAATTTAAGAGCTAAGATTATGTTTGTGAATTCGGAGTCGATTGTAGCCAAATCCTTCAAAGAAGTTAAATTAAAACTTCTTTCGACTGCCTATCCTCTCAGGCATCAACCATTCTTGTGCTGCCATTTACTATCCCTAATTTTTTTGTGCTCATATTGCTATCATCACTTGACTTTTTTATTTTTCATTTTTCAATTTTCATTATTGTATCGTTAATTTTCCTATCTTTCAAAATCGCCATACATCCAGAAACCTTTTTTTTTGTGATATCTTTGCTTCAATTTAATGTTAAAACATAATAGAATTTCTTTTTTCATCACAAATGCTTTTGTTGGGTTTTATTTGTTGAAGAATATAAAATGAAGTATCATTTTGTACTTGCTTTTATTTTTCTTCACGAAAACACCACTCAAATTATGTGCATGGACATTGAAAAGCATTGTCGGCAATTGAGATTGAGTAACATAGCTAGTTTATTGTTTATGATGTCTATGGCAGATTTTTTTTTTGTTTTCTTGATGGTATGTTGGGTGCCCGATCTGTGATGCAATCGTAATCATGGTACGATGTATTAAGATTGATGTTGAAATAGTTCTTGATCCATGTTTCCTAAGTTGACAAGATTACATGTATATAGTATTATTTCATTGTTGTTTATATGTTGGCAAGCTCTTGTTTTGTTTTCTTCACATTGTCATATATGTTTTTATTGAGAGCATGTGTATGGATTTCTCAACCTTATGAATCAAATAATGAAAATTACATCGGTACGTGACCGCCTTGAATCCTTGTCTTCAAATTTTACATGGTCGTAAATTCATTTTACATTTAAATCGTTTCTTTAGTTAATCGATGGACTAATAGTGGTGGTTGTTTTTTATTCAAGTCTTTGATGGATTAAAGATGCAAGAATCAACGAGACATCCAAGATTGGTTGCAGAATTCAAGGTGATGCAAGGTGAGGCTGAAACTGTAAGTTAATATAATGAGCTTCTTTTTTTGTAATGGTCATTGTTAATAACAGAATTTAAGAGCTAAGATTATACTTGTGAATTCGGAGTCGATTGTAGCCAAATCCTTCAAAGAAGTTAAATTAAAACTTCTTTCGGCTGCCTATCCTCTCAGGCATCAACCATTCTTGTGCTGCCATTTACTATCCCTATTTTTTTTGTGCTCAAATTGCTATCATCACTTGACTTTTTTATTTTTCATTTTTCAATTATCATTATTGTATCGTTGATTTTCCTATCTTTCAAAATCGCCATACATCCAGAAACCTTTTTTTTGTGATATCTTTGCTGCAATTTAATGTTACAACATAATAGAATTTCTTTTTTCATCACAAATGCTTTTGTTGGGTTTTATTTGTTGAAGAATATAAAATGAAGTATCATTTTGTACTTGCTTTCATTTTTCTTCACGAAAACACCACTCAAATTATGTGCATGGACATTGAAAAGCATTGTCAGCAATTGAGATTGAGTAACATAGCTAGTTTATTGTATATGATGTCTATGGCAATTTTTTTTTTTTTGTTTTCTTGATGGTATGGTGGGTGCCCGATCTATGATGCAATCGTAATCATGGTACGATGTTATATGATTGATATTGAAATAGTTCTTGATCCATTTTTCCCAAGTTGACAAGATTACATGTATATAGTATTATTTCATTGTTGTTTATATGTTGGCAAGCTCTTGTTTTGTTTTCTTCACATTGTCATGTATGTTTTTATTGAGATCATTTGTAGGGATTTCTCAACCTTATGGGTCAAATAATGAAAATTACATCGGTACGTGACCGCCTTGAATCCTTGTCTTCAAATTTTACATGCTCGTAAATTCATTTTACATTTAAATCGTTTCTTTAGTTAATCGATGGACTAATAGTGGTGGTTGTTTTTTATTCAAGTCTTTGATGGAATAAAGATGCAAGAATCAACGAGACATCCAAGATTGGTTGCACAATTCAAAGTGATGCAAGGTGAGGCTGAAACTGTAAGTTAATATAATGAGCTTCTTTTTTTGTAATGGTCATTGTTAATAACAGAATTTAAGATCTAAGATTATGCTTGTGAATTCGGAGTCGATTGTAGCCAAATCCTTCAAAGAAGTTAAATTAAAACTTCTTTCGGCTGCCTATCCTCTCAGGCATCAACCATTCTTGTGCTGCCATTTACTATCCCTAATTTTTTTGTGCTCAAATTGCTATCATCAATTGACTTTTTTATTTTTCATTTTTCAATTTTCATTATTGTTTCATTGATTTTCCTATCTTTCAAAATCGCCATACATCCAGAAACCTTTTTTTTGTGATATCTTTGCTGCAATTTAATGTTACAACATAATAGAATTTCTTTTTTCATCACAAATGCTTTTGTTGGGTTTTATTTGTTGAAGAATATAAAATGAAGTATCATTTTGTACTTGCTTTCATTTTTCTTCACGAAAACACCACTCAAATTATGTGCATGGACATTGAAAAGCATTGTCGGCAATTGAGATTGAGTAACATAGCTAGTTTATTGTATATGATGTCTATGGCAATTTTTTTTTTTGTTTTCGTGATGGTATGGTGGGTGCCCGATCTATGATGCAATCGTAATCATGGTACGATGTATTATGATTGATATTGAAATAGTTCTTGATCCATTTTTCCCAAGTTGACAAGATTACATGTATATAGTATTATTTCATTGTTGTTTATATGTTGGCAAGCTCTTGTTTTGTTTTCTTCAAATTGTCATGTATGTTTTTATTGAGATCATTTGTAGGGATTTCTCAACCTTATGGGTCAAATAATGAAAATTACATCGGTACGTGACCGCCTTGAATCCTTGTCTTCAAATTTTACATGCTCGTAAATTCATTTTACATTTAAATCGTTTCTTTAGTTAATCGATGGACTAATAGTGGTGGTTGTTTTTTATTCAAGTCTTTGATGGACTAAAGATGCAAGAATCAACGAGACATCCAAGATTGGTTGCACAATTCAAAGTGATGCAAGTTGAGTCTGAAACTGTAAGTTACACACTATAATGATCTTCTTTATTTGTAATGGTCATTGTTAATAACAGAATTTAAGAGCTAAGATTATGTTTGTGAATTCGGAGTCGATTGTAGCCAAATCCTTCAAAGAAGTTAAATTAAAACTTCTTTCGGCTGCCTATCCTCTCAGGCATCAACCATTCTTGTGCTGCCATTTACTATCCCTAATTTTTTTGTGCTCATATTGCTATCATCACTTGACTTTTTTATTTTTCATTTTTCAATTTTCATTATTGTATCGTTAATTTTCCTATCTTTCAAAATCGCCATACATCCAGAAACCTTTTTTTTTGTGATATCTTTGCTTCAATTTAATGTTAAAACATAATAGAATTTCTTTTTTCATCACAAATGCTTTTGTTGGGTTTTATTTGTTGAAGAATATAAAATGAAGTATCATTTTGTACTTGCTTTTATTTTTCTTCACGAAAACACCACTCAAATTATGTGCATGGACATTGAAAAGCATTGTCGGCAATTGAGATTGAGTAACATAGCTAGTTTATTGTATATGATGTCTATGGCAGATTTTTTTTTTGTTTTCTTGATGGTATGTTGGGTGCCCGATCTGTGATGCAATCGTAATCATGGTACGATGTATTAAGATTGATGTTGAAATAGTTCTTGATCCATGTTTCCTAAGTTGACAAGATTACATGTATATAGTATTATTTCATTGTTGTTTATATGTTGGCAAGCTCTTGTTTTGTTTTCTTCACATTGTCATATATGTTTTTATTGAGAGCATGTGTATGGATTTCTCAACCTTATGAATCAAATAATGAAAATTACATCGGTACGTGACCGCCTTGAATCCTTGTCTTCAAATTTTACATGCTCGTAAATTCATTTTACATTTAAATCGTTTCTTTAGTTAATCGATGGACTAATAGTGGTGGTTGTTTTTTATTCAAGTCTTTGATGGATTAAAGATGCAAGAATCAACGAGACATCCAAGATTGGTTGCAGAATTCAAGGTGATGCAAGGTGAGGCTGAAACTGTAAGTTAATATAATGAGCTTCTTTTTTTGTAATGGTCATTGTTAATAACAGAATTTAAGAGCTAAGATTATGCTTGTGAATTCGGAGTCGATTGTAGCCAAATCCTTCAAAGAAGTTAAATTAAAACTTCTTTCGGCTGCCTATCCTCTCAGGCATCAACCATTCTTGTGCTGCCATTTACTATCCCTAATTTTTTTGTGCTCAAATTGCTATCATCACTTGACTTTTTTATTTTTCATTTTTCAATTATCATTATTGTATCGTTGATTTTCCTATCTTTCAAAATCGCCATACATCCAGAAACCTTTTTTTTGTGATATCTTTGCTGCAATTTAATGTTACAACATAATAGAATTTCTTTTTTCATCACAAATGCTTTTGTTGGGTTTTATTTGTTGAAGAATATAAAATGAAGTATCATTTTGTACTTGCTTTCATTTTTCTTCACGAAAGCACCACTCAAATTATGTGCATGGAACATTGAAAAGCATTGTCGGCAATTGAGATTGAGTAACATAGCTAGTTTATTGTATATGATGTCTATGGCATTTTTTTTTTTGTTTTCTTGATGGTATGGTGGGTGCCCGATCTATGATGCAATCGTAATCATGGTACGATGTTATATGATTGATATTGAAATAGTTCTTGATCCATTTTTCCCAAGTTGACAAGATTACATGTATATAGTATTATTTCATTGTTGTTTATATGTTGGCAAGCTCTTGTTTTGTTTTCTTCACATTGTCATGTATGTTTTTATTGAGATCATTTGTAGGGATTTCTCAACCTTATGGGTCAAATAATGAAAATTACATCGGTACGTGACCGCCTTGAATCCTTGTCTTCAAATTTTACATGCTCGTAAATTCATTTTACATTTAAATCGTTTCTTTAGTTAATCGATGGACTAATAGTGGTGGTTGTTTTTTATTCAAGTCTTTGATGGAATAAAGATGCAAGAATCAACGAGACATCCAAGATTGGTTGCACAATTCAAAGTGATGCAAGGTGAGGATGAAACTGTAAGTTAATATAATGAGCTTCTTTTTTTGTAATGGTCATTGTTAATAACAGAATTTAAGAGCTAAGATTATGCTTGTGAATTCGGAGTCGATTGTAGCCAAATCCTTCAAAGAAGTTAAATTAAAACTTCTTTCGGCTGCCTATCCTCTCAGGCATCAACCATTCTTGTGCTGCCATTTACTATCCCTATTTTTTTTGTGCTCAAATTGCTATCATCACTTGACTTTTTTATTTTTCATTTTTCAATTATCATTATTGTATCGTTGATTTTCCTATCTTTCAAAATCGCCATACATCCAGAAACCTTTTTTTTTGTGATATCTTTGCTGCAATTTAATGTTACAACATAATAGAATTTCTTTTTTCATCACAAATGCTTTTGTTGGGTTTTATTTGTTGAAGAATATAAAATGAAGTATCATTTTGTACTTGCTTTCATTTTTCTTCACGAAAGCACCACTCAAATTATGTGCATGGAACATTGAAAAGCATTGTCGGCAATTGAGATTGAGTAACATAGCTAGTTTATTGTATATGATGTCTATGGCAATTTTTTTTTTGTTTTCGTGATGGTATGGTGGGTGCCCGATCTATGATGCAATCGTAATCATGGTACGATGTATTATGATTGATATTGAAATAGTTCTTGATCCATTTTTCCCAAGTTGACAAGATTACATGTATATAGTATTATTTCATTGTTGTTTATATGTTGGCAAGCTCTTGTTTTGTTTTCTTCAAATTGTCATGTATGTTTTTATTGAGATCATTTGTAGGGATTTCTCAACCTTATGGGTCAAATAATGAAAATTACATCGGTACGTGACCGCCTTGAATCCTTGTCTTCAAATTTTACATGCTCGTAAATTCATTTTACATTTAAATCGTTTCTTTAGTTAATCGATGGACTAATAGTGGTGGTTGTTTTTTATTCAAGTCTTTGATGGAATAAAGATGCAAGAATCAACGAGACATCCAAGATTGGTTGCACAATTCAAAGTGATGCAAGTTGAGTCTGAAACTGTAAGTTACACACTATAATGATCTTCTTTATTTGTAATGGTCATTGTTAATAACAGAATTTAAGAGCTAAGATTATGCTTGTGAATTCGGAGTCGATTGTAGCCAAATCCTTCAAAAAAGTTAAATTAAAACTTCTTTCCGCTGCCTATCCTCTCAGGCATCAACCATTCTTGTGCTGCCATTTACTATCCCTAATTTTTTTGTGCTCAAATTGCTATCATCACTTGACTTTTTTATTTTTTATTTTTCAATTTTCATTATTGTTTCGTTGATTTTCCTATCTTTCAAAATCGCCATACATGCAGAAACCTTTTTTTTGTGATATCTTTGCTGCAATTTAATGTTACAACATAATAGAATTTCTTTTTTCATCACAAATGCTTTTGTTGGGTTTTATTTGTTGAAGAATATAAAATGAAGTATCATTTTGTACTTGCTTTCATTTTTCTTCACGAAAGCACCACTCAAATTATGTGCATGGACATTGAAAAGCATTGTCGGCAATTGAGATTGAGTAACATAGCTAGTTTATTGTATATGATGTCTATGGCAGATTTTTTTGTTGTTTTCTTGATGGTATGGTGGGTGCCCACTCTATGATGCAATCGTAATCATGGTACGATGTATTAAGATTGATATTGAAATAGTTCTTGATCCATGTTTCCCAAGTTGACAAGATAACATGTATTTAGTATTATTTCATTGTTGTTTATATGTTGGCAAGCTCTTGTTTTGTTTTCTTCACATTGTCATGTATGTTTTTATTGAGATCATTTGTAGGGATTTCTCAACCTTATGGGTCAAATAATGAAAATCACATCGGTACGTGACCGCCTTGAATCCTTGTCTTCAAATTTTACATGCTCGTAAATTCATTTTACATTTAAATCGTTTCTTTAGTTAATCGATGGACTAATAGTGGTGGTTGTTTTTTATTCAAGTCTTTGATGGAATAAAGATGCAAGAATCAACGAGACATCCAAGATTGGTTGCAGAATTCAAGGTGATGCAAGGTGAGGCTGAAACTGTAAGTTAATATAATGAGCTTCTTTTTTTGTAATGGTCATTGTTAATAACAGAATTTAAGAGCTAAGATTATGCTTGTGAATTCGGAGTCGATTGTAGCCAAATCCTTCAAAGAAGTTAAATTAAAACTTCTTTCGGCTGCCTATCCTCTCAGACATCAACCATTCTTGTGCTGCCATTTACTATCCCTATTTTTTTTGTGCTCAAATTGCTATCATCACTTGACTTTTTTATTTTTCATTTTTCAATTATCATTATTGTATCGTTGATTTTCCTATCTTTCAAAATCGCCATACATCCAGAAACCTTTTTTTTGTGATATCTTTGCTGCAATTTAATGTTACAACATAATAGAATTTCTTTTTTCATCACAAATGCTTTTGTTGGGTTTTATTTGTTGAAGAATATAAAATGAAGTATCATTTTGTACTTGCTTTCATTTTTCTTCACGAAAGCACCACTCAAATTATGTGCATGGAACATTGAAAAGCATTGTCGGCAATTGAGATTTAGTAACATAGCTAGTTTATTGTATATGATGTCTATGGCAATTTTTTTTTTGTTTTCTTGATGGTATGGTGGGTGCCCGATCTATGATGCAATCGTAATCATGGTACGATGTTATATGATTGATATTGAAATAGTTCTTGATCCATTTTTCCCAAGTTGACAAGATTACATGTATATAGTATTATTTCATTGTTGTTTATATGTTGGCAAGCTCTTGTTTTGTTTTCTTCAAATTGTCATGTATGTTTTTATTGAGATCATTTGTAGGGATTTCTCAACCTTATGGGTCAAATAATGAAAATTACATCGGTACGTGACCGCCTTGAATCCTTGTCTTCAAATTTTACATACTCGTAAATTCATTTTACATTTAAATCGTTTCTTTAGTTAATCGATGGACTAATAGTGGTGGTTGTTTTTTATTCAAGTCTTTGATGGAATAAAGATGCAAGAATCAACGAGACATCCAAGATTGGTTGCACAATTCAAAGTGATGCAAGTTGAGTCTGAAACTGTAAGTTACACACTATAATGATCTTCTTTATTTGTAATGGTCATTGTTAATAACAGAATTTAAGAGCTAAGATTATGCTTGTGAATTCGGAGTCGATTGTAGCCAAATCCTTCAAAAAAGTTAAATTAAAACTTCTTTCAGCTGCCTATCCTCTCAGGCATCAACCATTCTTGTGCTGCCATTTACTATCCCTAATTTTTTTGTGCTCAAATTGCTATCATCACTTGACTTTTTTATTTTTCATTTTTCAATTTTCATTATTGTTTCGTTGATTTTCCTATCTTTCAAAATCGCCATACATGCAGAAACCTTTTTTTTGTGATATCTTTGCTGCAATTTAATGTTACAACATAATAGAATTTCTTTTTTCATCACAAATGCTTTTGGTGGGTTTTATTTGTTGAAGAATATAAAATGAAGTATCATTTTGTACTTGCTTTCATTTTTCTTCACGAAAGCACCACTCAAATTATGTGCATGGACATTGAAAAGCATTGTCGGCAATTGAGATTGAGTAACATAGCTAGTTTATTGTATATGATGTCTATGGCAGATCTTTTGTTGTTTTCTTGATGGTATGGTGGGTGCCCACTCTATGATGCAATCGTAATCATGGTACGATGTATTAAGATTGATATTGAAATAGTTCTTGATCCATGTTTCCCAAGTTGACAAGATAACATGTATATAGTATTATTTCATTGTTGTTTATATGTTGGCAAGCTCTTGTTTTGTTTTCTTCACATTGTCATGTATGTTTTTATTGAGATCATTTGTAGGGATTTCTCAACCTTATGGGTCAAATAATGAAAATTACATCGGTACGTGACCGCCTTGAATCCTTGTCTTCAAATTTTACACGCTCGTAAATTCATTTTACATTTAAATCGTTTCTTTAGTTAATCGATGGACTAATAGTGGTGGTTGTTTTTTATTCAAGTCTTTGATGGAGTAAAGATGCAAGAATCAACGAGACATCCAAGATTGGTTGCACAATTCAAGGTGATGCAAGTTGAGTCTGAAACTGTAAGTTACACACTATAATGATCTTCTTTATTTGTAATGGTCATTGTTAATAACAGAATTTAAGAGCTAAGATTATGCTTGTGAATTCGGAGTCGATTGTAGCCAAATCCTTCAAAGAAGTTAAATTAAAACTTCTTTCGGCTGCCTATCCTCTCAGGCATCAACCATTCTTGTGCTGCCATTTACTATCCCTAATTTTTTTGTGCTCAAATTGCTATCATCACTTGACTTTTTTATTTTTCATTTTTCAATTTTCATTATTGTTTCGTTGATTTTCCTATCTTTCAAAATCGCCATACATCCAGAAACCTTTTTTTTGTGATATCTTTGCTGCAATTTAATGTTACAACATAATAGAATTTCTTTTTTCATCACAAATGCTTTTGTTGGGTTTTATTTGTTGAAGAATATAAAATGAAGTATCATTTTGTACTTGCTTTCATTTTTCTTCACGAAAACACCACTCAAATTATGTGCATGGACATTGAAAAGCATTGTCGGCAATTGAGATTGAGTAACATAGCTAGTTTATTGTATATGATGTCTATGGCAATTTTTTTTTTTTGTTTTCTTGATGGTATGGTGGGTGCCCGATCTATGATGCAATCGTAATCATGGTACGATGTTATATGATTGATATTGAAATAGTTCTTGATCCATTTTTCCCAAGTTGACAAGATTACATGTATATAGTATTATTTCATTGTTGTTTATATGTTGGCAAGCTCTTGTTTTGTTTTCTTCACATTGTCATGTATGTTTTTATTGAGATCATTTGTAGGGATTTCTCAACCTTATGGGTCAAATAATGAAAATTACATCGGTACGTGACCGCCTTGAATCCTTGTCTTCAAATTTTACATGCTCGTAAATTCATTTTACATTTAAATCGTTTCTTTAGTTAATCGATGGACTAATAGTGGTGGTTGTTTTTTATTCAAGTCTTTGATGGAGTAAAGATGCAAGAATCAACGAGACATCCAAGATTGGTTGCACAATTCAAGGTGATGCAAGTTGAGTCTGAAACTGTAAGTTACACACTATAATGATCTTCTTTATTTGTAATGGTCATTGTTAATAACAGAATTTAAGAGCTAAGATTATGCTTGTGAATTCGGAGTCGATTGTAGCCAAATCCTTCAAAGAAGTTAAATTAAAACTTCTTTCGGCTGCCTATCCTCTCAGGCATCAACCATTCTTGTGCTGCCATTTACTATCCCTAATTTTTTTGTGCTCAAATTGCTATCATCAATTGACTTTTTTATTTTTCATTTTTCAATTTTCATTATTGTTTCATTGATTTTCCTATCTTTCAAAATCGCCATACATCCAGAAACCTTTTTTTTGTGATATCTTTGCTGCAATTTAATGTTACAACATAATAGAATTTCTTTTTTCATCACAAATGCTTTTGTTGGGTTTTATTTGTTGAAGAATATAAAATGAAGTATCATTTTGTACTTGCTTTCATTTTTCTTCACGAAAACACCACTCAAATTATGTGCATGGACATTGAAAAGCATTGTCGGCAATTGAGATTGAGTAACATAGCTAGTTTATTGTATATGATGTCTATGGCAGATTTTTTTTTGTTTTCTTGATGGTATGGTGGGTGCCCGATCTATGATGCAATCGTAATCATGGTACGATGTATTAAGATTGATGTTGAAATAGTTCTTGATCCATGTTTCCCAAGTTGACAAGATTACATGTATATAGTATTATTTCATTGTTGTTTATATGTTGGCAAGCTCTTGTTTTGTTTTCTTCACATTGTCATATATGTTTTTATTGAGAGCATGTTTAGGGATTTCTCAACCTTATGGGTCAAATAATGAAAATTACATCGGTACGTGACCGCCTTGAATCCTTGTCTTCAAATTTTACATGCTCGTAAATTCATTTTACATTTAAATCGTTTCTTTAGTTAATCGATGGACTAATAGTGGTGGTTGTTTTTTATTCAAGTCTTTGATGGAATAAAGATGCAAGAATCAACGAGACATCCAAGATTATGCTTGTGAATTCGGAGTCGATTGTAGCCAAATCCTTCGAATGAGTAAGTGTTTGCCGTTGCATTTTATGTTTTACACAATGCCTCTTGATTATTGCTATGGTTTATTTTCTCTTTCTTTATGTTGCAATTGGGTTGAGGTTAACTTAAAACTTCTTTCAGGTGCTTATCCTCTCAGCCATTTACCGTGCTTGTGCTGCCATTTACTTTCTTGAAATTTTTTGTGCTCATATTTCTATCATCACTTGACACATGCAGTTTTCACTTTTCATTATTGGATCGTTGATTTTCCAATCTTTCAAAATCGCCAAACATCTAGACATACCTTATGTGTGATATCTCTGCTGCAATTTGATGTTTCAAAATATTAGGATTTTATTTCCATCACAAATGCATTTGTTGGTTATTATGTGTCGAAGAATATAAAAAGAAATATCATTTTACAATTGCTTCCATTTTTCTTCACGAAAACACCACTCAAATTTATGTGCATGTGCAGTCAAAGTATTGTCGGCAATTGAGAGTGAGTAACATAGCTAGTTTCTTGTATACGATGTATATGGAAGAATTTTGTTGTTTCGTTGATTTTATGGTGGCTGCCCACTCTATGATCCAATCGTAATCCTGGTACGATGTATTAAGATTGATGTGGAAATAGTTCTTGATCCGTGTTACCCAAGACGACAAGATTACATGTATATAGTATTGTGTCATTGTTGTTTATATTATGGCAAGCTCTTGTTTTTTTTTTTTTCACATCGTCATATATGTAGATATTATTTTTTTATCGAGATCACTTGGAGGGATTTTTCGACCTTGTGGGTCATATAATGAAAATTACGTCGGTACGTGACCGTCTTGAATCCTTGTCTTCAATTTTTACACGCTCGTATATTCATTTTACATTGAAATAGTTTCTTTAGTTAATTGATGGACTAATAGTGGTGGTTGTTTTTTATTCAAGTCTTTGATGGAATAAAGATGCAAGAATCAACGAGACATGCAAGATTGATTGCACAATTCAAGGTGATGCAAGGTGAGGCTGAAACTGTAAGTTACACACTATAATGAGCTCCTTTAGTTTTAATAGTCCGTGTTAGTAACAGAATTCAAGAGCTAAGATTATGCTTGTGAAGTCTTATTCGATCGTAGCCAAATCCTTCAAAAGAGTCATTGTGTTTGCCCTTGCAATTTATGTTTTACACAGTGCCCCTTGATTGTTGCTTTGGTTTGTTTTCACTTTGTTTATGGTGCAGTTGGATTGAGGTAAAATTAAAACTGCTTTTGGGTGCTATCCTCTCATCCATCAACTGCATTTTATGTTTTACACAGTGCCCCTTGATTGTTGCTTTGGATTATTTTCTCTTTGTTTTTGCGGCAATTGGATTCACGTTAAATTAAAACTTTTTTCGGTTGCCTATCCTCTCAGGCATCAACCATTCTTGTGCTTCCATTTACTATCCCTAATTTTTTTGTGTTCAAATAGCTATCATCACTTGACACATGCATTTTTCATTATTTGATCGTTGATTTTCCTATCTTTCAAAATCACCAAACATCCAAAAACATTTTGTTTATGATATCTTTGTTGCAATTTCTTGTGACAACATATTAGATTTCTTTTTTCATCACAAATGCATTTTTTGGGTTTTATTTGTTGAAGATTATAAAACGAAGTATCATTTTGTACTTGCTTTCATTTTTCTTCTTGAAAACACCACTCAAATTTATGTGCATGTGCAGTGAAAAGTATTGTCGGCATTTGAGAGTGAGTAACTTAGCTAGTTTATTGTATACGATGTATATTAAAGAATTTTGTTGTTTCCTTGATTTTATGGTGGCTGCCCTCTCTATGATCCAATCATAATCATGGTACGATGTATTAAGATTGATGTGGAAATAGTTCTTGATCCATGTTTCCCAAGATGACAAGATTACATGTATAAAGTATTATGTCATTGTTGTTTATATTATGGAAAGCTCTTGTTTTTTTTTTCACATCGTCATATATGTAGATATTATTTTTAATAATAGAATTTAAAAGCAAAAATTATGCTTGTTAAGTCGAATTTGATCGTAGCCAAATCCTTCAAATGAGTCATTGTGTTTGCCATTGCATTTCATAATTTACACAGTGCCCCTCGATTGTTGGTTTGGTTTATTTTCACTTTTTTTATGGTGCAGTTGGATTGAGGTTAAATTAAAACTGCTTTCAGGTGCTTATCCTCTCAGCCATCAACTATTCTTGTGCTGCCATTTACTATCTTGAAATTTTGTGTGCTCAAATTGCTATCATCACTTTACAAATGAAATATTCAGTTTTGATTGTTGGATTGTTTATTTTCCAATCGTTCAAAATTGCCAAACGTCCAGACATACTTTATTTGTTAATTCGCTGATCCAATATCATGTTTCAAGATATTAAGATTTCTTTTTTGCATCACAAATGCCTTTGTTGGGTTATATTTGTCGAAGAATATAAAATGCTGTCATTATACACTTGCTTTCATCACGAAAACACAACTCAAATGCATGTCTAGTGAAAAGTATTGTCGGCAATTGAGAGTGAGTAACGTAGGTAGTTTATTGTATACGATGTATATGGAAGACTTTTGTTGTTTCCTTGATTTTATGGTGGCTGCCAACTCGATGATCCAATCGTGATTATGGTACGATGTATTAAGATTGATGTGGAAATAGTTCTTGATCCAATATTCCCAAGATGACAAGATTACATGTATGCCATTGTTGTTTATATTATGTCAAGCTCTTGTTTTTTTTCACATCGTCATATATGTAGATAATATTTTTTTATCAACATCACTTGGAGGGATTTTTCGACTTTATGGGTCATATAATGAAAATTACATTGGTACGTGACCGTCTTGAGTCATTGTCTTCAATTTTTACATGCTCGTATATTCATTTTACATTCTAATGGTTTCTTTAGTTAATCGATGGACTAATAGTGATGCTTGTTTTTTATTCAAGTCTTTGATGCTATAAGATGCAAGAATCAATGAGACATCAAGAGTGGTTGCAGAATTTAAGGTGATGCAAGGTGAGGCTGAAACTGTAAGTTACACACTATAATGAGCTCCTTTAGTTTTAATAGTCCGTGTTAATAACTGAATTCAAGAGCTAAGATTATGCTTGTGAATTCAAAGTCAATTGTAGCCAAATCCTTCAAATGAGTAAGTGTTTGCCGTTGCATTTTATGTTTTACACAGTGCCCCTTGATTGTTGCTTTGGATTATTTTCTCTTTGTTTTTGCGGCAATTGGATTTAAGTTGAATTAAAACTTCTTTCGGCTGCATATCCTCTCATGCATTAACCATTCTTGTGCTACCATTTACTTTCTTGAATTTTTTTGTGCTCAAATTACTATCATCACTTGACACATGCAGTTTTCACTTTTCATTATTGGATCGTTGATTTTCCGATCTTTCAAAATCACCAAACATCTAGACATACTTAACAGAAGTGGTTTGAATATCTTTCTTGCTATTTACTTTCTCAATATATAGGGCAGAATACCTCATACATTAATTACAATATCTTCTATATATGCTAAGTTATATCTTTGCTTTAATTGCCTACTCTAATTGAGTATATTTTCCAATCTCCCATTATCTGCATCATACTTTCCTTTCTTAACTTATCTTACTGTCATCTTACTGTCATCCCCCCTCAATTTGATGCTGCTGTGTCCAGCAGCATCAATTTGTCAACTAGAAATTGATGTCTCTGTCGAGTAAGTGTCTTGGTAAAGATATCAGCAACTTGAAGGTTGCTGGTTTCATGAGGTAGAGAGATCAAGTTGTCTGCAAAGGTATTCGAATGAAGTGACAGTCCACTTCAATATGCTTAGTTCTTTCATGGAAAATAGAATTAGCAGCAAGATGTATGGCACTTGTATTGTCCCCATAAAGAGAAGTAGGTGTAGTTTGTGGAAAACCAAGCTCTGAAAGAAGCCCATGTAACCAAACTACTTCTGAGCAGGCTTGAGACATAGCCCTGTATTCAACCTTAGTGGATGACTTCGAAACCCTATCTTGTTTCTTGCTTTTCCATGAAATAAGTGTTGGCCCAAGGAACATACACCATCCAGTAGTTGATCTTCTAGTGTCTGAACAACCAACATAATCAACATCATAGTAGGCATGTAGATTAGGAGAAATACCAGTAGGGTAGCATAACCCTCTTTGTAAAGTGCCATTAACATACCGTAAGATCCTTTTAACAGCCACCAAGTGAAGATGTCTAGGAGAATTCATAAACTGACTCACCTGTTGAACTGCATAAGAAATATCAAGCCTAGTATTTGTTAGATAGATGAGACTCCCCACAAGTGTTCTAAACACTGTCGGATCAGGTAGTAGTTCTCCTTCATCCTTTCGAAGCTTGACATTGATTTCCATTGGAGTATCCATCGGTGGTACATCCTTAAGTCCAGCTGCAGCCACCAAATCCATGGCATATTTGGTTTGTGATAAAAATAATCCATATGTACCAGCTTGAATTTCCAGACCAAGATAGGCTAGATTACCAAGGTCCTTCATGTGAAAGGATTGTTGTAAGTGTTGCTTTAGGTTTTGTATTAGGCTTAAATCAGTACCAGTGATGATTATATCATCAACATAGACTAGGACAAACACAACACCATTGGCAGTAGTACACAGAATAAAGAGGCATCATACTTGCTTTTTATAAACTCAAAATTAATAAGAGTAGAAGCAAATTTGGCATACCAGGCACGAGGGGCTTGTTTAAGTCCATACAAGGACTTTCGTAACTTACACACAGCAGTAGTAGGCATAAAAAACAAACCAACAGGAGGTCGCATGTAGATATCTTCAGCTAGATATCTTCACATTGCTGTGAGGCTGCAATGGCCAGAATAGTTCGTATTGTTGTCATTTTGACCACTGGTGCAAAGGTCTCTTCATAGTTAATACCATATTATTGGTGATTCCTAAGAGCTACCAACCTAGCCTTATGTCTGTCCAAACTGCCATCAACTTTAACCTTCATTGAATATACCCATCGACAGCCCAAAGGTGTAACACCTGCAGGGCACTCAACAATATCCCGGGTGTGATTAGTGTCCAGGGCATGAAGCTCCTCCTTCATAGCTTGTTGCCAACAAGATTCCTTAACTGCCTGTGAATAGCTAGTAGGTACTGCAGTAGCATGCAGTGAAGCAGAGATAGCAGACTGAGAATCTTGAGCCTTAGAGGGGTCAAACCCATACCTGTCAGGAGGAACAGAAACTTGAGCAGATCTCCTTAGAGAAGGCATTACAATAGGTAAGTCATTTACCTCACAGCCTGTAGGATGCCTGGGATCTGATTCCAGGACAGTAGCAAAAGGGGCTGCACATGTGGTTGTCTACGTCTATATACTAGCAATGGCTTTAAAGATACCTGTGGTAGGTTATCAATGATTGAAGACACAGATTTATCAATGGTTGAAGACACAGATTTATCAATAGCAACAGAGTAGAGTTTCATCTTCACTACTTGTGTTAAGATTAGGGAATGAAGGTAGCAGGGCAAGTGTGTTGGATGATGTTGAGGAAAACATAGGAAAGAAACACTGATGATCAAGAAATACAACATTTCTAGAAATATGAATGTTATTGGTATGAGGATCAAAACATAGATAACCTTTTTGATTGACACTATATCCTAGAAATGCACATTTCATGGATTGGGCAGTAAGTTTGTTTCTGTAAGGTGGAGGCAGATGCAGGAAACATACATACCCAAAGGTGTGTAAATTCTCATATGTGGGCTGACAGTGATAAAGTCTAAAATATGGAGTCTAGACCTATTTTTTGTGAAGGAAGTCTATTGATTAAGTATGTGGCAGTAGCAAGGGATTCTGTCTAGAACTTTGGTGGTGTCAATAAGTAGGGTTCTCACAACATCTAAGAGATGTCGATTCTTACGTTCTGCTACTCCATTTTGTTGTGGAGTATAGGGACAAGATCTATGATTAATGATACCTCTGTTTTGTAAGAATGATTGGAATTCATTTGACATATACTCTCCTCCAGAGTTTGATTTAAGAATTTTGACAGTGGTCTGAAATTGAGTGTGGATCAGTTCTAGAAAGAGTTTGAACATAGCAAATACTTCTGATTTCTTTCTTAGGAAGTAAACCCATGTATATCTACTATAATCATCTATAAAAGTTACAAAATATTTGTAACCTACATGAGATAAAACTAGACTTATTCCCCATACATCACTATGTATAACATCAAATGGTTTTACTTCCCTACTGCCTTCAGAAGGAAAGGGTAATCTTTTACTTTTGTCAAGCTTGCAAGTAGTACAATCAAAAAACAGATTAGAAGTTTTTTATTAGACTAGATTTCAAAAGATGTGACAAAACATATGATTTGGATGCCCAAGACGTCTATGCCACATTTCTTGTGATACTTTTGGAATAGTACAGAGAAGAGAAACAATAGGAAAGGAAACTAAGCTGCGTGGAACAGCAAATTGCAAGAGAAATAGACATCCATGCTTAGGCCCCTTCGCTATCAGTTGTCCTGTCATTTGATCCTGCACAATACAACCTTGTTTAGAAAAATGAACCTTACAATCATTGTCTACAAGTTGCCCCACAGAGGCCAGATTAACAGCCAGTTTTGGAGAAACAAAAACATTCTTTAGAGGAGGTTTATAACCAATAGCCACAATAGGAAGAATACTCCCATGAGATGTTTGAATCTTTGAAGTTCCACAATATTTTCTAAGATTTTTTAGACCTTTCAAAGAGGCATCATTACCTTGTAGGCCAAGTGTGGTGAATGCACTTACAATCATTTCTTGCACCATTTCTCTGGTTAAGGCTGTCTCTGTAAAAGACACATTACTGGTGACCACATTTGCAGTGTTGGCTGTGTCCTGATTCTTGTTGAATCTTGAAGGTGGTCGAATGGGACACTCCTTAATAATGTGTCCAAGCTGCTTGCAATAATTGCAGACTTAGGTTGGACAGTAGGGTGCAATGTGTTCGTACCTCTTGCAGCTGTAACATTGAATCTTCTTCATCTCAGATCCTCTTCCCCTGCTATAAGCAGCATAAGCCACAGGAGCAGCTCTTGTTTGTTCCATGGTGTTCCGAGTATGAAGACGTTGTTCTTCACACAAGAGTTCTCCAAAACAAGCATCTAGAGATGGAACTGGATCTCTATTCACTAGAGAGGCACGAATAGATTCAAATTCAGGCCTCAATTTCATCAGAAATTGATATCTTTGGCTGACTTTATGAACTTGTTGAACTGCTAGAATCCCTTCTCCTAATATCTTGGCTGTAACTAGATCAAAATAGTCATTCCATAGCGTAGCTTCCAATGCTCAATTCAAGCTGAAATCTTCGAGCATTGTTATCTTGGTTATAAACTTGTGCAAGATGATTCCACATAGCCTTTGCTGACCTATGAGGTCTCAAAGACATGATTAATTGAGGTTCATTAGAACCTAGAATCCAGGACATGATTTGTGCATCCTTTGTTGCCTATACAGCCTTTGCACTAGCTGATTTTTCAGCATCCTTCTCACTGTTTGATTCTCCAGCATCTAAGGCTTCCTTCTCAGTGTCATCTACATGACTCCATAACACCTTTCCCTTGAGAAAAATCTCCATTTGAAATGCCCAGGCAGCATAATTTTTGCCAGTAAATCTGACAAACATTATCTGCCTTCTCCATCAAGCTAAGACTCTTAAACTCTAGAGTTTCTAAGAGGGTTTCTATGAAATTTGGGAATTCTATGAAAGAGGCTCTAATACCATAACAGAAATGGTTTGAATATCTTTCTTGCTATTTACTTTCTCAATATATAGGGCAAAATACCTCATACATTAATTACAATATCTTCTATATATGCTAAGCTATATCTTTGCTTTAATTGCCTACTCTAATTGAGTATATTTGTCAATCTCCCATTATCTGCAACATACTTTCCTTTCTTAACTTATCTTACTGTCAATACTTTATGTGTGGAATTTGATTGTCATTTCAGTAAAGTATTGACAGTAAGATGATAGTAAGATGACACTTCCAGAAGAAGTTCCAATCTATTAGGAGCTATGATTTTCGAGGAACTTCACAAGTAATGTTGCCCTTGTCAAAGTAAGTCAAAGCCCTACAATCCACCCATCTTTTAATTTAATTATCTTTTAGTTGTACTATATCTCTCCTTGTTCTGTATATTTCTATAATATGCAGTTATAGTCTCTAGGTGTACATATCCTGCATCTTGCATCTACAACTCTAAAGTATTGTTACTATGAAGAAAGGTTTGTAATTTTCAAATCTCATGTTGGTATTTTCTTTGGCAATTCGTGCTCTCATGTTTTCAAATTTTATTTTGTTGTTGTGTTGAAATTAAGTTTATACTGTATTTGGAATGGGTATTTGGTTTTCACTTTCTAAGCTGACGAACTTCCCACCACCTCTTTCTGCATTTGTTGTGTCAAACTTATATGTGATCCACATGGTTGATTTGAAATGTTTTTTCTTGCATAAGAAGTATAAAAAAAAAAATTGTTCCTTTAATGTTGTCGTAAGAGGATTTTATGGATGTTAGATAAGAAAAGAAGATATATCATCACGCTTAACATCTTGCATTGTCATTGCATTTTCCTTGCAATTAGAGTTTGCCTCTTAGTTGGGGATCATTTTTTACTTTTGTTTTGATTGTTGCTGAGTTTATGGATGGAATCGCTTTGTGTTCATACTTTCATTTTTTGGTTTTTTCCCTGTTTTATTGTGCATCCTAGGCTACTACGGGAGTCTTCATTTTCTGGTTTTTTTTTCATTGGGTTTCATTTTCATCCATTGCAGTTAGTTGGGAATCAATTTTAACTTTTATGTTGATTGTTGATGAGTTTGTGGATTAAATTGCTTTAGTAGACCAAGTTCAATTTCGTTTGCCTCTTAGTTGGGGATAACTTTTTAACTTTTGTGTTAATGGTTGTGAGTTTGTGGATGAAATTGCTATGTGTTGTTGCTTTCTTTCTTTGTTTTTTTTTTTTCATTTAAAGGATGCTTCTTTGTTTTGTTATGCATCCTACACTACTAAGGCCACATTTGTTGTTTTTTTCCATTGAGTTTGTTTTTTCATCCATTGCTATTAGTTGGGATCATTTTTAACTTTAATGTTGATGGATGCTGAGTTTGTGGATGAGATTGTTTCGTTAAACTAAGTTCAATTTCATTTGCCTCTTAGTTTGGGATCACTTTTAACTTTTTTGTTGATGATTGTTGAATTTGTTGATGGAATTGTTGTGTTGTTTCTTTCTTTTTTTAGGTTTATTTGCGTTTAAAGGATGATTCTTTGTTTTGTTGTGCATCCTAGCGTGCTAAGTGAGGCCACATTGGGTTGGTTTTTTCATCCATTGTTGTTAATTGGGGATCACTTTTTAACTTTTATGTTGATGGTTGTTGAGTTTATGGATGAGATTGCTTCGGTAGACCATTTTCAATTTCATTTGTCTTTTAGTTTGGGATCACTTTGAACTTTTGTGTTGATGATCTTTGAGTTTCTGGATGGGATGTGTTGTTGCCTTTTTTTTTGTATTTAAAGAATGTTTCTTTGTTTTGTTGTGCATCCTAAGCTTCTAAAAGGAAAATAACTGGAAATCCTAGTTGATTGAACATATACTTCATCGTGAATGCACAAGACAAAACAAAATATATATTAGTGAAGCAACATAACAAATGATATTATTTGATCTCCAAATCCCTTACGATTGGTACTAAGTTTAGGTTTTTGAAATTTTGATTTTGGGATATGGTGTTAATATTTTAAATTTAATTCGTAGGTAGGTTCATGTTGCATCACTATTACGCAAATGATATAATTTTAGTGAAAAGACTATAATTTTAAGGAATACGTCAATTATCATCTTGTTCGGATATGGTAATGGGCCTTTAGTTTAATTTGTTATAAGGACTCAAAATAGTGCTGTCCTTTTGTGTTGGGGTTCTCTTTGATTCAGTTTTTTTCTTACAAGTTTGACATTAGCTCATTGTTATCCATATGATGTGGTAGGGTTAACTTTGTTTTTGTTTGTTATTGATTTCAATTGTCCAATCCATTTTTTTGGAATGAAAGAGTTCAAGGTTACAACTTCCAATTCGATGTATTCCGAGTTTTAGGTTTCAATGGAATGTTTCTCTTTATTGTGTTAATTGTTTTTTTTAACTAGGTTTATTGGTTATTGTTTTAGGTAATTTTTTAGGGTTTAACTTTGACTTCTTGTATGTTTTCTTAAATAACTGCATATTATTGTTGGGAGGCTATCCTTTTGTAATGTGGACAATTGTTAATTTATTTGAAGATAGCGGTTGATTTGGTTGAATTGTGAGGTTATTTTTTCCTGGTAAGTTTTGTTAATTTAACCCATTTCTTACCTTGCTTTCTTTTGTTTCACTATCTTTTGTGCTATGTGCTTCACACTTTTTCTTTGCCTATTTACTTTGTCAATTTGTGCATTGTTGCCTTGCTTTTTTTTTTATGTTTTACTTTCACAGAGGCAAGGACCTTATGCGTTGCTTTGGTGTAAATATGAACAAGATTGATTGGGTAAATATTGAACTTAAATGTTTTATAGGCTTTGCAATTTTTAATCGACAATGCAAAATATTATGTTAATTTTACCTCTTTGTATTAAATATATACTTTGTAATTGTTAGTCACCAATGCAAAATTTTGTGTTAAATTTTACCTTTTGTATTATATAGAAAAAGGTTTAGATAAATAGATGACAACAAGTGGTTGGTGTTTTAAGTAGCAAGTTTTTTTTGTTTTGTTTTTTAATTACCAATGAAGTTTTTTTTTTGCTTTAATTTTCCCTAGCTTCCTTTTAATAATGTCCTTCAATAATTTCTATTTTCTTATATTTTGTTTTTTAATCAGTTTAGGGTTGTTAAGGGATCATTTGGTGAGTTTTTTTATTGTTATTTTGTTTGTTGCTTTTGCTTTTCTTTCGTCTTCCTAAGTTTTATTATTCTCCTTTGCAACTCCTAGTTATATTTTTGTTTTATAAATAGTTTCAAATAAGAATATGTACTCGTTTAATTTTTATTTGAATTTTTTATCATCAAATTATTCTATGGGGAACTTTTTCATGATATTAATTTGTAAAAATTAAACACGTCTCAAAGAAATGGGTATACTTCCTTGAAAAATCTAAATCAGTGTCCCCTACTACAAAAACTCAAAATGTTGATTCATTCACAATGGAACAACATCCCATTATAATATGGGATAATGAAAAAGAAATTAAAAAAAAAACAATTGATGTGAACCTCTTGAACACATGGTAAAATAATTCATAAACGAGAAGTATGGATTGATGCCATGAAATCAATTGAACCTCAAGAAAAAGAGAAATCTCACCCTCACAAATACACAAAGTTGCGGGCGTAATATGTATGTCATTAAGCAAAAACATGATCTGAAACTTATGTTATATATGTGTTTTTAACATAAGCTAAACCATGTAATTTCTAAAGATATGAATTTATAAAAGTTTACTTACAATCAGACCCAAATCCCTAAGCATCTAAAAATTGATGTTTACTAACCCTAAAACATAATATACAAATTTACAATAAAAATTTTAAATTCTTGTTACGATGTTGTGGTTATACAAATTAATTACCTTAACTTAAAATAGATACAAGATAGTATAGAGCAAGCAAGGGGTCAGTCCCACTAGGATATTTAGTTTAGATTTTTGTGTTATATGTTATGCAATTAGGGGGTTGGAAGTTGTCTAGGGTAGGCTAAAACAAGCTAAGCAAAAATTATATAAAACTCAAATTTATCAATAAAACAAACCTTGAACGCAAGTTAACATTCATTGACAGAAATCAGAACTGGTCATGGAAACAAAACATTAATTTATATTTTGAATATTGCTCTTCTTAACATTGGTTTGTTAATGATCTGTCTTATAACTTACTCTAACCATTAACAAACCATGGTATCTACACTACTAATTTAATTCCATAACAACCTTAAGAAATAGAAAAATTGATTAATTATTAAACATAATTTCCCGCAATGTATGTTTGATTTGATTGAATGCTCTTTCTAAAATTAATAACGTAGATCTATAACAATTATTAACTCAATTGCTTCACAAGTTCATATAACATAACTCTAGTTTTGATATCAAACTTAGCAATAGATTGTCTACAATAATAACTCATAGTCCGCTCTAGCAATTAAATAAACAATCATAGAAAAAATAAGCATAGGAGAACAAATATATTCATCATATAAAGTGAACAAAAAAAGTAAAATAAATTTCATAGTTCTTGAAATTTACAACCAAGAAAAAAAGTTTAGTCTTGCATGAATGTTGAACAACTAATTAAAAAGATGGAAGAATGCATGATTTTCAGGTTTGAAGGAAGATTTGTGTTTTCTTTTCTATTGAATGAATGCTTCCTTTCCCCTTTTTTTTGCTCTTTCTTTTTATACCATATAGGAAACCCTAGTCTTTAAACTACAAAAGAGTTCTCCTCCCTTAAGTAGATAGTTTACATTTAAGTACTTCAATAACTATTTCCCTAAGAAAGAGAAATAGCCTTGCATGGAATCTTCAAGCTTTGACTTAGAAAATCTGAATTGCTGAAATAAAAACTTCAATGCCTATTTAGATGCTTTGGAAAGTAATTGGAAATAACTATTTCACTAAGAAAGAGAAATAGTCTTGCATGAAATCTTCAAGATTTGACTTAGAGGAGCTGAATTTGAAATAAAAACTTCGATGTCGATTTAGATGTTTCAGAAAGTAATTGGAACTAGTTTTTGCATGAAACTTGTTTGCTGACAGAATTCAGTTGTTATTTTGCAAAACTCATATCTCCCTCATGTGACATCATTTTGGTTGAATTTTAGGAAGTTGATAAATGATTGAGTCAGGATAACACTGGCATATTCTGATATTTGACTTTGATAGCTTCTGTAAAAACCCCAAAAAAATTTTTCTCCTATTTGTTTATTTGTTAATCTTCCCCCCTATAAAAAGGTAGATGGAGCATGAGAATTTTTTTTTTCTTGCCGAAATTTCGGTAGAGTCTCCCCTTTATCGGGAGATCCCAAGTTCAATAACAGAACCTGCACACAATTTGAATCACATCTCATCCACAATCACATTCATGTTTAATACAACCCACTGCATAATTCATTCCAGGATATGTTCAGGACCATATTCATTCCCAAACTCTATCTTAAATCACACGTATAAGATAAAAATTAAAAGAGCCAATTCGCACACGAAGATTTCACATATAGATACATATATACATATACATATAACATAACACAGTTTAATATTCTAAGATAATTTAGTAGTTTCTAATATCCCGAGCGTAGGTTGATACATTTAATATTCCAGAAACACAATTACAAATATATTATTGTATATAATTTACATAACAAAATTTCACCATAACTCCCTAAGTTCCCAACTTATACAAAAAGAAATTAAGATTTAAAATCTATTCCTAACAAGAATGGGAGGAACCTGCAAAGTATAGATTTTCCATATAAGTAAAAACAATTAAGTAAATACTAGCAATTTACAGAAGAAATCTAAATGATATATCCATCAATCTACTTACATCATATGCTAAACACAACCATATACACCCTTTTAAGGTTATAAAAGAAAATTTAATTCATTTGACTACTTCCCCCCCCCCCTATATTGAAAACACTAATGACCTCCATTAGTGTCTTTTGTTGCGCGTCCTGGAAACAACTAATCAGTTTCATGAAAATGCCGACACGAACATAACCGTTTATGTCACTAACTATTTTTAAAACTAAAATAGTTAATCATTGTTCCGTATTACCTTGGGAGGCTCTAGGGTATGCTGATGTCAAGAATTCTTGGCATCATCAGCTTTCACCTCGGAAAGCTAATCAAGTCTATAAATTTTGTCGATATCGACATCACCCGCCGATATCATTAACTATTCCAAACCCGAATAGTTAATCAAGTTTATAAATTGTTGCCTATATCGACGTAATCTGCCGATATCATTAACTATTCCAAAACCGAATAGTTAATCAAGTTTATAAATTATTGCCTATATCGACGTAATCTGCCGATATCATTAACTATTCTGAAACCGAATAGTTAATCAAGTTTATAAATTGTTGTCGATATCGATGTCTCATTAACTATTACAAAACCGAATAGTTAAACAAGTTTATAAATTGTTGTCGATATCGACGTCACCCGCCGATATCATTAACTATTCTAAAACTGAATAGTTAATCAGGGTTTATATTTTGTCTCCCATGTACCGATACTGTTAATGCTAACCAACTTGTTTTTTTCTATATATATATATATATTTTTTTTCATCCCTTAACCTTTCCTTTACCCCTTTTCTTTTCCTCATCAATAAGCATCAAATTGTTTCTTATAGTTCAATAATAAGTAAAAATAATTATTAGCTAAAGAAGATATAGGTACCAAGTACCTACCTGATGTGAACGCTTGACTTGTGTTCCCTTGTTGTTGTTGTCCTCCTCCCGCAGTTCCTCTTGATGAAATCTTGACTTTACTTCACAATTTTTGAAAGAATCTTAGCCTTGTAAAGAACCAACCACTTTTCTCCCTCATTTCTTCCCTAATATAGGAAAAAACAAGTTAGTTAGCATTAACAGTATCGGTACATGGGAGGCAAAATATAAACTCTGATTAACTATTCAGTTTCGGAATAGTTAATGATATCGGCGGGTGACGTCGATATCGGCAACAATTTATAAACTTGTTTAACTAATTGGTTTTGGAATAGTTAATGATATCGACGGGTGACGTCGATATCGGCAACAATTTATAAACTTGATTAACTATTCAGTTTCAGAATAGTTAATGATATCGGCGGGTGACGTCGATATAGGAAACAATTTATAAACTTGATTAACTAATCAGTTTTGGAATAGTTAATGATATTGGCAGGTGACATTGATATCAGCAATATTTATAGACGTGATTAACTATTTGGTTTTAGTTTTAAAAATAGTTAGTATATAAATGGTTATGTTCGTGTCCGCATTTTCATGAAACTGATTAGTTGTTTCCAGGACGCGCAACTAAAGACACTAATGGAGGTCATTAGTGTTTTCAATATGGGGGGGGAGTAGTCAAAGGAATTAAATTTTCTTTTATAACCTTAAAAGGGTGTATATGGTTGTGTTTAGCATATGATGTAAGTAGATTGATGGATATATTGTTTAGATTTCTTCTGTAAATTGCTAGTATTTACTTAATTGTTTTTACTTATATGGAAAATCTATATTTTACAGGTTCCTCCCATTCTCATTAGGAATAGATTTTAAGCCTTAATTCTTTTTTGTATAAGCTGGGAACTTAGGGAGTTATGGTGAAATTTTGTTATGTAAATTGTATAGAATAATATATTTGTAAATTGTGTTTCTGGAATATTAAATGTATCAACCTACGCTCGGAATATTAGAAAGTACTAGATTATCTTAGAATATTAAACTGTGTTATGTTCTATCTATATGTGAAATCTTCGTGTGTGAATTGGCTCTTTTAATTTTTATCTTATACGTGCGAGTTGGCTCTTTTAATTATGCACTGGGTTGTATTAAACATGAATGTGATTGTGGATGTGATTCAAATTGTGTGCAGGTTGTGTTATTGAACTTGGGATCTCCCGATATAGGGGAGACTCTGCCGAAATTTTGATGAGAAAAAAAAATTATCATGCTCTATCTACCCTTTTATAGGGGAAAGATTAACAAATAGAAGAAAAAAAAATTGGGGTTGTTACAGCTTCACTTTCCATTCTTTTTCTTTATTTATTTTTCTTGCAATATATTTCTGTAAGAGTATGGATGTTAGCTTTCTAATGCCACTAGAATCACTTCATTTTGAGCTTTAGAGCTTCCTCTATGCACAAAACATCAATTAAAGGTCAATTACCTCTTTTTTGCATGTTTCATCCAAAAATACTTTCAAAACATAAAATAAAGAATATAAAGGTATTTTATGTGAAAAGTAGTAGTTAAATGTGAGTGAAACTATCAAATAATATGGTTGCATCAGTTGTAGCCATTTATTTGGTCTTGAATGTTGCGAAGTTTTAGGTTTCCTTTCTAAATCAGGAAACTTATTCTTTTGAATGCTAAAAGTCTTCCTTTTTCTAGGAAGTAATATGGACATGGATTCCATGACATATGAGGAAAAACAAACTCAAATCAAAGTTGACATATGACCTAACATATCAGGCCTTTTCAGAAATTGAATGAGAACCATCTTACTCCACGTGCTTTGTATTAGCTTATTCAATGTCTCTTTGCTCTGGCTCTTGTAATAGGCCCATTTGATATTTTCAATGAGTCATTTCCCAGATTACACTTGGTGTTGAGATGGTCCTCATTAACAACATTCTATTCTAAGCAATAAAATGCTAAAAGGTTGTATAATTAGTTTCTACCATTTTGTTAAGTAAAAGTAGAGTATTAACTTAAAAACTAAATCTATATGGAAAAAAACTAACTCAGATGAAGTTTTGTTTTTATTCAATGGACTTGAAGTCCAAGCTAAGGCTGTAATGTTAATTTCATAATATAATGTTTCAATTTGTTACGAAGTGGTTGGTAAATTATGTTTGTTATTTGTAAAAAGTTCTCTTATATATTTAAGAATTCTCAATTATTAAATCAATATTACTTTAGAGAGATAATTATACTTTTGAAAAAAACATTTTTCAAATAGATTTCTCATTGTAAATAATAGAGAGAGAGAGAGAGAGAGAGAGAGAGAGAGAAGTGAACTTGCCTACAATATATCGTAAGTCTCACAAATTTTATTTTTTTTCATTGTAAAAAATATATTCAAGTGTTGTTAATATTCTTGTAATAGTAAGAGAAATCTTGATCATTAAGTTAGGAAAATATTTAATAGAACAAATTGAGGGTAACCTTTTCACCCAAATTTTTTCTTAGCTTGAGTTTCAAATTAAATTTTGTAAAATTTAAAATCATATGACACATTTGACCTGGCAGGTTTGAATGTATACCAAATGATTAGTAAAAACATAAATTTATTTTAAAAAAATTAAGACAATAATTTTTTTTATATTAAGGCACAATATATCTAATTAATTTAAGCCAACTTGTCAAATCTAAGACATGGTTCATGGACTCCATTGATTATAGTAAGATAAATTTTCTGAAATTATTTTATATTTAATTATATAAAAAAAATCGATGATTAATATTAGCAACCAGATAAAATAAAAATAATAAATATTGTAAGAAATAACATTGTTCAATAATAGAGTAAAAATCAAATAAAAATTAATAAAATATAATCTAAAAATTCTTAATTAATTTAAGAATATATATATATATATATATATATATATATATATAATATTCTAAATTATTTATTTTTTTAAAAGTAAATGTTAATTGATAGAAATCAAATCCATAAAAGCGGGTCTGGTGGCCCATACATTCATGGTTTTAAAAATACACCTAGGCAAGTGGGCTTGCCAACCCAAGTCCATGTCACTTAGCTTCTTTTTTGCTCTTCAAATTAAGTGGACGACGTGTTATTTTCCTAATTACCTAAAGAGCTAAAACAACTCGATTTTTCACTGTGCACGGTGACTCATTGTCACTGTTCACTCGCAATTTGATCCCGTGTGCCGCGCTATTCGTCTACCTTTTTTCTGTTTATGAATAGTGGATTAGCGAATTTACCCCCCATAAACGACAAAAACCGCCGCCATAATCAGGGGCTACGTCGTCATTACGCTCATCAGACCGGACTGGTCCGGTCCGGCCCGCCGACCTGCTTCTTATTTTATTGTTATTCAAAATTGGCTAAATACGACTTTAACCCCCAATAAGACAAAAACAGCGGCTTGGGAACAAGGTTAGGAAGGTAATTGACCTCATTTTTTTTATTATTTTTCCACTGCATGTCAGAGCATGCCTTACACGCGCCAGGCCTTTGCTCTCCCCACGCCCTGTTGAGGCGGCGCGTGCGTGCTCTTACAGAGGCTGGAGAAGTTCTTCTGGAGTCTATCTCGCTTCGCCTCAACGTGGGCTTCCTCCCGCGGTGGCGCGTGTAGGCTAAAAACGTATGTGGACACGGCAGAGGGCAGTTGAAAGCGCTAGCCATGTTTCTCTCTCCCCTGCACGTAAAAGTGCAGGGGAGTCCCTCATTTGTTGTTACTTTCACTTTGGTCCCTTGACTTTCAATTTTGTTTTTTATCCTGATTTTTAGTATATAAGTTTTGATTTAGTTCATACTTTTAATTTTTTTTTTATCCCTTTATTTCTTTTTATTTCTAAATTAATCTCTACTTTTGTCCATGTATATATAAGTGTACTCTTCATTTTGATTTTTAATTTTTGTTATTTTCTTATTTGTTGAGGTGATATTTTTTCAGAAAAAATTAGCTCTTAAATTTTGTTTTGTATCTATGGTCATTTGCAAATTAATATTTGTGTTTTTTTTTCTATTTGTTCTTTCTTTTTGTTTTTTATTTTTTTATTATTTTTATTTTTATATCAGATGACTTTTTTTTACTTGATATTTTTTTTTTCTTTTGTTAAAGGTTTTAAGATCTTTTTAATCTTTCATTTATTGATTTTTCCATTATTAAGATAATAATAATAATAATAATAATAATAATAATAATAATAATAATAATAATTGTAATTTTTTTTCTTGCTTACTCTTTTGTTAATGTTTTTAGATTTTTTTCTCTCGGGATAATTTGATAATTTTTATTGTTTTGACAGTAATAACAATGATAATTTTTGTTTTTGTTGAGGTTTTTAGAATTGTTTTAGTCTTTCATTTTGTTATCTTTCATTATTAGCAGAAAAATAAAAAAAATATATAATAATAATTATAATTATAATAATAATTTAATTCTTTTTCTTGGTTACTATTTTGTTAATGATAAAAAAATATAAATTTTATACTCTTTTGTTTAAATTTTTTTCTTAATTTTTTTATATATATTTCAAATCTAATATTACTTTGGAGAAAAAACAACTCAAATTTTTTTTCTTTTGGCAAATTTACCTAGATTATCTACAATTAAAAAATATGCTGGTCACTTCCCATTTTGATTACACTGTTCCTTTTAGACGGCAAATAAGTCATTATAGCACGCAAAAAAATTATGTTTATTTCTTAAAAAATTTACAATAATCTTATTTATAATATGTGAGATCTAATATTATTGGGGGGGGGGGGGGGGGGGGGGGAAGGCAACTCA